>APFE031467706.1:61327-131405 GCA_000404065.3 Pinus taeda
AAATGTGGACACAAAATGAGGCAGAAAAAGATGCAAATTTGGATGGTAAAAACGATGTAAAACTAGACACCAAAAAAATGCAAAATTGGATGAAAAACTGGGCGTAAATAATGGTGCAACATTGGACACATAAGTAGACACAAAAAATGGTGCAAACATGGGCATAAAAATAGCTTAAAATTGGATGCAAAACTTGGTGCAAAAACAAATACAAAAGTAGATGTAAAACATGACTCTAAATTGAATGTACCATTAGACACAAAATAAGATGCAAAGGTGGACACAACACATGACTCAACATAAGATGCAAATATAAAATTTGGATGCTCAAAATGATTTAACATTGGATGCAAGAAATGGTGTTAAAAACGACGCAAAATTGGATGCAACAAATGACGCAAAATATGGTGCAAAATGAGATGGGAAAAATGGAGACAAATCAAACGTAAATGTAGACATAAAAAAATGGTTCAAAAAAATATGCAAAAATGGGCACAAAAATGGATGCAAAATTTGGTGCTAAATCAAATTCAACATATGGTGCAAAGATAGGCACCAAAACTGGTGCAAAAATAGAAGCAAAAACTAGTGTAAGACTAGATACAAAACCTGGTGTAAGACTAGATGTAAAAACTAACACAAAATGGATGCAGAAAAAGACGTTAAATTGGAAGCAAAATACAGTGTAAACTTGATGCAAATGATGGTGCAAAAATGGAAGCAAAGAATGACACAAAATAGGAAGCAAAAGACAATGAAAAATAGATGCAAAAAATGACACAAAACTAGAAGCAAACCTTGTCATAAAATAAGATGCAAATCTTGGTTCAAAATTTGACGCAAAAAATGATGCATAGTTTGGTGCAAAAAATGATGCAAAATCTAGAGTGAAAAAGGATGAAAAATCAGACGCAAAAAGGACTTTTTAAAAATTGTACAATAGATCCAGATTTAGCGCCAGGCTCATCACAATTACAAAAAAATTGCACTAAAATCTGGCGCTAAATCTGGCGCAAATCGCTGGTTTTGTTGTAGTGGATACTCCTGAAGCATAACACCATAATCTGAAGGCCACGTTTCATCCAATTTTCCTACTGGACCCATCAATATCATTGAAGCAAAAAATTAACCATCACTACAATACACCCATCAACTACACCTGCATCATCAATCTCTAAATCACACAATACTGAAACACTGAAACCCTAACAACAACACAGTCACCAGAACACAGAACAGACAACAGAACTCTGCAATAACAATTAGACCCAATTGCAACTTCAAATATCATACTTCATAATGTATATGCTACTACGATGAACCAAACATGCGTACATAGACTCTTTTAGCAAAGCTAACCCGTGTACACATCTGCAAATATTAACTTAGAACTTTGCAGCTGTTCCAGACATCAGTCATACCGAGATCATAACATTCATACAATAAAACATGCGTCAATAATTCAGATCTAGTCTATCCATCATTAAACCACATAATGATAATACATTCCAAGCCTTATCATCCCGATCCATCATCCATTATCAACAGCATAGGTGCATCCTTGATTCAGATCAAGCACAACATCACAAACCCATAACCAGCATACTAGATCTCACATTTCATTAGACTTTCATCACTTGCACACTTGCACACCTTGGCCTAATGATCTTCTCCTTATATAGGTTTAGGCTTCTCTCCATACCATGGTCCAAAACCATGTTGAACCAATACCTTGGACCCAATACCTGGGGTCAACACGTCGGACCAAATACCATGGACCAATACCAAAATACCATGGACCAAAACTTAGTTTTGCGACATATACGCGGCTTTCATTCTATGAACCTGCATGTGTACATATACGCGTCTACTATTCTGCTTATCCACTTGTATATGCGCTTTAATCAAGGTTAACCTGCGTATACCTCTCTCTTGACCTGTTGTACTAAGATCTGTCCTCTGATTGAGTTGCCATCACCTGTATCATAACTCTGAGTGAGTTTCCATCAAGGACAACACTTGTATCATAATGCCAGCAATCTCCCCCTTTGGACTTGATGGCAACCACCACACCAAGTCAATCTCCCCCTTTGACATCAAGGGCAAAGGGCGGACCGAGATATTATCTTCTTTGATATACATTCTGTTATCCATGCTCCCCCTGAGTACATGCTGAAGTTTCTGATTGAGCTCCCCCTTTGTACATGACAAGATGTACCAATCCATCCATGCTCCCCTTGAGCATAGGCAAGGTCTACAAAAGCATAACATGAATCTATACATACATTGCGAATGACCTTCCTAAAGACTCATACATACATCAATCTCCCAACAAAGTGGGGATACACCATTTTTGACTCAAACACAAGAACCATTACATCATCCATCCCATGCATAGTGGGGTAACAAGATACATCATATGACTCACAAAGACCAGCACTTAAACAAGACCATGACAATTATCAGCAGCCATCATCCACCATATGATCTGTAGTATAAGCATCTTAACCTGCAATCCATTCTCTTGGTCAATCAACAATCAGTAGCAAGATATGCCAATAAGTATCATCACCAAGGGCTTCTAACCATAATGCCAACAATGCATTATTCGAAGCATATGCTCCCCCTGATCCTGTGCCAATGATCATATACCACGACAAAACCATTTCCTGAGTCCGTTCTGCTGTTTTTCTTCAAATCTCCATATACGCGACTGTGCAGCATCTAACTTGCATATATACGTGACTTGTCCTCATTATACCTGCGTATGAGATTTAGAACACTAATGTTCCACAATTTCAGCTTCCTCTGAGTCTGTCATGTCTGTGTATTCTGCTATGCCACATCTTTTTGGCTGTACTTCCTTTTTCTTCCATATCTTCAACTGTGATGATGTTTTCTTCTTTTGGTATGGTGTCCAAAGTCTTCTCCTGCATTCCTTTGCTATATGTCCAAGCTTGTTACATGCATAACATCTTACATGTTTCATATTCCTCCAAAAACAGTCAATGGCTTTGTGACCAAACATATTGCAAGAAAAACAATATCCCGTGAAGTACTTGGAACATGATGATCTTTCTGTGTAATGGTCTTGAACAATTCTACTTCTTCATTTGGTTGCAACATGTCCAAGATTATGACATACATAACATTCAACATTATTCATCAGAGGAAATAATCATCTATCACTTCCATAGTTAGGAGCAAAAGATATTCTTTGAGGAATTTCTTTCCTTGGCTGTTGATGGGGTTGTCTTCTCATCTCCTTGTTGAGCATTTCAGATTTCTCATTAGAGTTCCTTGCCTCACCTTGTGATCTAGATTCACCTTCAACAGATTCATAAAAACCAAGACCAGTTTTGATAGCAAGCGATCTTTGACTACTAAGAATATCATCCAAAATCTTAGTACTGTTTTGAAATCGTAATAGTTTATCCTTTTCTTCCAATTTACCTTTCAAGGTATTTACCTCAACCTGATGTTGTTCTTCCTTTTCCAGACATTGCTTCTTCAAAATTTCTTCAAACTTTCTTCCTTCTTCCACTTGTTGCCTTAGTTTGAGAATCTCTTTTTCTTGTTCTTCATTCAGCTCCTGCAGCATTTGTTGAACTCTGAAGGCACATTCCAGCTGAGCTTTTAAGCTGATAATTTCTTCTTTTAGGGCACTCTCCCTTTTGCTAGGTAGATCTTGTTGATCTATGATTTTATCTGATGCTTCATTTGCTTGTCCATCTTCAATCTGAGGTGATTCAGGATCTGAATACTTGCTTCCACTCAACGGCAAGCTGTGATTGTTCCTTTGAGCTATCTTCATCTTTTGACATGCTTTCTTTACAATTGTTCTACGGATCTCCTTCAAGCGATCAAGCTTCTACCAAAGGACCTATTTTGATACCAATTGTTGGAAATAATACTGAGAGGGGTGGGGGGTGAATCAGTATTATCAAATCAATATAACTTTTTCATTTCCATATTCAGACTCATATATGCTACTTCAGATATGGCATACCACGTGTATATGCAACTAAGTGTAAAGCAAAAAGTGTATATCTAGTAAAATTATAATTTAGTTAGTTGCTTCTTAATAAGTGCATCTGAACATTATTAACCATATGAACAGTAAATAGGAGTAGTAAAGCAGAACAAATTATCACACATAAGCAACACACATGGACACCAAGATATAAGGTGGAAACCCGATGTGGGTGAAAACCACCTACTGCAATTCATCTCTATCTTCCTTTAGTAAGAAAATTCTTTTTACAATATTTATGTACTGGTGCAATCTTATACCATTACGTAGGCTTCTACCTATAGAAGGCTACAACCTTCTTAGCTCTTGTACTAGCAGATCCATTTACTAGTACGTAGGCACTGGCCTACTGAAGGCTCCAACCTTCACTCACTTTCACGCTGCTCCTGGAAGGGAGCTACAACCCCTTGGCTCTTGTACTGGCCGATATGTTTACTAGTACGTAGGTGCCGTCCTACGAAACTCTACGATCTTCTTTCTTCCTCCAGGGCCCACATTTCATAAATTTTTAGACTGGACACTCCTAAAGCGTAACACCATAATCTGAAGGCCACGTTTCATCCAATTTTCATACTGGACCCATCAATATCATTGAAGCACAAAATTAACCATCACTGCAATACACCCATCAACTACACCTGCATCATCAATCTCTGAATCACCCAATACTGAAACACTGAAACCCTATCAACAACACAGTCACCAGAACACAGAACAGACAAAAAAACTCTGTAATAACAATCAGACCCAACTGCAACTTCAAATATCATAGTTCATAATGTATACGCTACTACGATGAACCAAACATGCGTACATATGCTCTTTTACCAAAGCTAACCTGCGTACACATATGCAAATATTAACTTAGAACTTTGCAGCTATTCCAGACATCAGTCATACCCAAATCATAACTTTCATACAATAAAACATGCATCAATAATTCAGATCTAGTCTATCCATCATCAAACCACACAATGATAATACATTCCAAGTCTTATCATCCAAATCGATCATCCATTATCAACAACATAGGTGTGTCCTTGATTCAGATCAATCACAACATCACAAACCCATAACCAACATTTTAGATCTCACACTTCATTAGATATTCATCACTTGCACACTTGCACACCTTTTAATGATCTTCTCCTCATATAGGTTTAGGCTTCTTTCAATACCATGGTCCAAAATCATGTTGAACCAATACCTTGGACCCAATAGCTGGGGTCAACACTTTGGACCAAATACCATGGACCAATACCAAAATACCATGGACCAAATACCACAAACCAAAACTTAGTTTTTCGACATGTACGCGCCTTTCATTCTGTGAACCTGCGTGTGTATGTATACGCGTCTTCTGTTTGCTTATCCACATGTATACGCACTTTAATCAAGGTTAACCTATGTATACCTCTCTCTTGACCTGTTGTACTAAGGACACTCCTCTGATTGAGTTGCCATCACCTGTATCATACCTCTGAGTGAGTTTCCATCAAGGACAACACTTGTATCATAATGCCAACAATCTCCCCCTTTGGACTTGATGGCAACCACCACACCAAGTCACTCTCCCCATTTGACATCAAGGGCAAAGGGCGGACCAAGATATTATCTTCTTTGATATACATTATGCTGTCCATGCTCCCCCTGAGTACATGCTAAAGTTTCTGATTGATCTCCCCCTTTGTACATACCAAGATGTACCAATCCATCCATGCTCCCCCTGAGCACATGCAAGGTCTACAAAAGCATAAAATGACTCTATACATACATTGCCAATGACCTTCCTAAAGACTCATACATACATCAATCTCCCAACAAAGTGGGGATACACCATTTTTGACTCAAGCACAAGAACCATTACATCATCCATCCCATGCATAGTGGGGTAACAAGATACATCATATGACTCACAAAGACCAGGGACCTAAACAAGACAATGACAGTTATCAGCAACTATCATACACCATATGATCTATACTATAAGCATCTTAATTTGCAATCCATTCTCTTGGTCAATCAACAATCAGAAGCAAGATATGCCAATAAGTATCATCACCAAGGGCTTCTAACCATAATGCCAACAATTCATTATTCGAAGCATATGCTCCCCCTGAGCCTGTGCCAACGATCATATACTGTGACAGAACGATTTCTTGAGTCTGTTCTGCTGTTTTTTTTCAAATCTCCATATACGTGACTATGCAGCGTCTAACTTGCGTATATACGTGACTTGTCTTCATTATACCTGCGTATGAGATTTAGAACACTGATGTTCCACACTTTCAGCTTCCTCTGAGTCTGTCATGTCTGTGTATTCTGCTATGCCACATCTTTCTGGCTGTACTTCCTTTTTCTTCCATATCTTCAACTGTGATGATGTTTTCCTCTTTTGGTATGGTGTCCAAAGTCTTCTCCTACATTCCTTTGCTATATGTCCAAGCTTGTTACATGCATAACATCTTACATGTTTCATATTCCTCCTAAAACAGTCAATGGCTTTGTGACCAAACATATTGCAAGCAAAACAATATCCCTTGAAGTACTTGGAACGTGATGATCTTTCTGTGTAATGGTCTTGAACAATTCTACTTCTGCATCTGGCTGCAACATGTCCAAGATTATGACATACATAACATTCAACATCATTCATCGGAGGAAATAATCATCTATCACTTCCACAGTTAGGAGCAAAAGATATTCTTTGAGGAATTTCTTTCCTTGGCTGTTGATGGGGTTGTCTTCTCATCTCCTTGTTGAGCATTTCAGATTTCTCATTAGATTTCCTTGCCTCACCTTGTGATCTAGATTCACCTTCAACAGATTCATAAAAACCAAGACCAGTTTTTATAGCAGGCGATCTTTGACTACTAAGAATGTCATCCAAAATCTTAGTAGTGCCTTGAAATCGTAATAGTTTATCCTTTTCTTCTAAGTTACCTCTCAAGGTATTTACCTCAACCTGATGTTGTTCTTCCTTTTCCAGACATTGCTTCTTCAAAATTTCTTCAGACTTTCTTCCTTCTTCCACTTGTTGCCTTAGTTTGAGAATCCCTTTTTCTTGTTCTTCATTCAGCTCCTGCAGCATTTGTTGAACTCTGAAGGCACATTCCAACTGAGTTTTTAAGCTGATAATTTCTTCTTTGAGGGAACTCTCCCTTTTGCTAGGTAGATCTTGTTGATCTATGATTTTATCTGATGCTTCATTCTCTTGTCCATCTTCAATCTGAGGTGATTTAGGATCTGAATACTTGCTTCCACTCAACGGCAGACTGTCATTGTTCCTTTGAGCTATCTTCTTCTTTTGACGCGCTTTCTTTCCCATTGTTCTACAGATCTCCTTCAAGCGATCAAGCTTCTACCAAAGGACCTACTCTGATACGAATTGTTGGAAATAATACTGAGAGGGGGGTGGGTGAATCAGTATTATCAAATCAATATAACTTTTTCATTTCCATATTCAGATTCATATATGCTACTTCAGTTAAGGAAAACCGCGTGTATACCCAACTGTGTGTAAAGCAACAAGCGTATATCCAATAAACTTATAATTCAGTTAGTTGCTTCTTAATGAGTGCATCAGAACATTATTAACCATATGAACAGTAAACAGGAGTAGTAAAGTAGAACAAATCATCAGACATAAGCAACACACATTTACACTAAGATATAAGGTGGAAACCCGATGTGTGTGAAAACCACCTACTGGAATTCATCTCTATCTTCCTTTAGTAAGAAAATTCTTTTTACAATATTTATGTACTGGTGTAGTCTTATACCAGTACGTAGGCTTCTACGTATAGAAGGCTACAACCTTCTTAGCTCTTGTACTAGCAGATCCATTTACTAGTACGTAGGCGCTGGCCTACTAAAGGCTCCAACCTTCACTCGCTTTCACGCTGCTCCTGGAAGGGAGCTACAACCCCCTGGCTCTTGTACTGGCTGATATGTTTACCAGTATGTAGGCGCCGACCTACAGAACTCTACGATATTCTTTCTTCCTCCAAGGACCACGTTTCATAAATTCTCAGACTGGATACTCTTGAAGCATAACACCATAATCTGAAGGCCACATTTCATCCAATTTTCATACTAGACCCATCAATATCATTGAAGCAAAAAATTAACAATCACTGCAATACACCCATCAACTACACCTGCATCATCAATCTCTGAATCACCCAATACTGAAACACTGAAACCCTGTCAACAACACAGTCACTAGAACACAGAATAGACAACAGAACTCTGCAATAACAATCAGACCCAACTGCAACTTCAAATATCATACTTCAGAATGTATATGCTACTACGATGAACCAAACATGAGTACATATGCTCTTTTACCAAAGCTAACCCGCATACACATTTGCAAATATTAACTCAAAACTTTGCAGCTGTTCCAGACATCAGTCATACCCAAATCATAACATTCATACAATAAAACATGCGTCAATAATTCAGATCTAGTCTATCCATCATCAAACCACATAATGATAATACATTCCAAGCCTTATGATCCCGATCCACCATCCATTATCAACAGCATAGGTGCATCCTTGATTCAGATCAAACACAACATCACAAACCCATAACCAACATACTAGATCTCACACTTCATCAGATATTCATCACTTGCACACTTGCGCACCTTTTAATGATCTTCTCCTTATATAGGTTTAGACTTCTCTCAATACCATGGTCCAAAACCATGTTGAACCAATACCTTGGACGCAATAGCTGGGGTCAACACTTCGGACCAAATACCATGGACAAATACCAAAATACCATGGACCAAATACCACAAACCAAAACTTAGTTTTTCGACATGTACGCGCCTTTCATTCTTTGAACCTGCGTGTGTACGTATACACATCTTCTGTTTTGCTTATCCATATGTATACGCACTTTAATCAAGGTTAACTTGCGTATACCTCTCTCTTGACCAATTGTACTAAGATTTGTCCTCTGATTGAGTTGCCATCACCTGTATCATACCTCTAAGTGAGTTTCCATCAAGGACAACACTTGTATCATAATGCCAATAGTAACTGTGAACTGCAATATACTGCCTCAATAAACCAAGGACTTAACATACGTGCATGCAATCTCGTCGAATGTTGTTTTCGGTGTATCACAATATACAAGGCAACCAAATCAGTTACCTATGGATGGATAGCAACCTAATGTAGTCCTCCCATGTATACCCAAAAGTACATGGAGGCCTAATCCGTGTTAGCACTGTCTAATGCGAAATCATACAGTGAGGGAATTCTTTTATACTTTTCGTACTATAACACTACCCTATATACCCAAAGATACGTGGACGAGCTACAATATACTTATGTACATCGAATGGTGTATCACACTCGGAATGTATCACAGACCATTAGCGAAAGCTGCTATGTTTAACGACGCCAAAACACATCTCTAGCCTAGACCTCTAATGTTATGTGTTAAGTTACAATGCTCCATTAGGTTAATTGAGATAAATTTTAGTTGATCTTGTTTAAATGTTTTATTTCAGGTTCACGACGTGATGTTTCTGAAACTCCTAGAATGCAACTAAAATGAGAAACATTCTTTTCATTTAATCTGAACAATGAAAACCTTAACTAAAAGCGATAGAGCAATCAAAATCTTTAAAAAAAGAGCATACAACACATCTAATGCAACTTTCCCTATACTATTCCTACAAGCACACACAAACTTCTAAATGCACAAACAATCATTTAATGCTTTTCACAAGAAACGAAGACTTTGCAACAATTTATTTTTCAAGGAAATGAAGACTTTACTACAATTATTTTTTAGAAAAGGCTAATCGATGTAAGCTAACTTTGACAATGAATTGATAATGATAAAGAAATCCCTAAAGAAACACTAAATAATCAAGGTCAAAGTAGGGCTAGGAGAAGAAATGCAAATTGATTTCAGAGGCATAAAAAACATTGATCCTTCAACAAACCACATCAAAAGCAAATTTGGAAAAAACCAAGCCAAAGGTGGGTTTCTTGGCTTGACAGGGATCAACGCAGCACTGAGTGGGAGATAGTGTGTTGCAATGCACAATCTCTAAGCTAAGGCTGCTCTGCAGTGCACTGTGTCAAGACGAAAATTGTACTAGTGCCAGAGAGTCCTATTAGGAGACATTTAAGCACACTTTTTTGACCAAAAACACTTCGAAATGACTGAAAAGGGATCAATAAAGTCAATTAAAGTCCGCTAGGATGTAATACGATGAGGATAAACTACAAGGAACGATGGTCATTCCCCAGTATGGTAGCCAATTTGTTATATGGAATTTGTACCTACGGATAAGTACATTTTCCCTAGGTGGGTAGTTACACTTAGAACAACAGAAAGAAAGTGGTTTAACCTTTTTCTATAATAGATAGATGAGATGAAGGAACTTACTTGTGACCTTTCACTTCCTTTGATATCCTTTGAATTGCTACCGTTGCTCTCGCTTGAACTGAACTTTCTCAATTAGTACTCGTCAACATAAATAGAAGACGACAACGATCAAAGCACATGATCTATCTACTATAAACAAATGGAATCAACAACATTTAAACATATATGTATCATAGATATGAACAAGAATATGGCAAAAGGAAAAAACAACTTTATTGTTGTAGAAGGAAGAGTTACGCCCAATGCGTTTCGATCGCGTGTCACTCGTCCAACTTAGTCCAAACCCTCGTCACACCAAAAGCACATAAATCCAGCAACATGACATTACTTGACATAAACTCAAATCTCAACCAACAGTATTTCTCTATAACCTTCAAATTCTAGCAACTGATCACTATGATGAGTGGTCAATTTATAGGGAAGTGCAAGTGGTTATGTCATAAATTTGGCATTGAATTGTTTTAAAAAATTGGAGTTAGTTTCCATGGAGAAAGGGATGAGAGGATAGAGGGATAATTGATCCATAGCCTATCCAAAGTCGATCTCATAGGGTAAGATAAGAGCTGGGCATCCTTCTAGAATTCTCTAGAATCAAGGAATATTCGTAGAATCCTATGTCAATTTCTCTCATTCTCACCCAGCGCAAGTCAAAGTGGGCCTAAGTGCACTGCAATGCAGGTCTGAATGGGCCTACCTACTCTACAGCAAAGTTACCCTTGACCAAGGTTGCGCTGGTGTCCCAAGGAGGCATTTCAACAAACCTTCAAGCTAGGAAACTTTCATGGATGAAATCATTCAATTTGATGACTTATCTAGGGCATGTAGAAATTGAATTAGGGTTTACTAAGCCCTAATTCTAATGATCTGGTCGTCGAGAGTGTTGTGCCCAAGTAGACCTGTAACATATGGTGGGATGAAATTCAGACTACTCAGGGAATCAATGAACATGAAGTGACTTGGTGATCGAGGTTGATATTGGTGGCCACCTGTCTATTCCACTTGGACCCCCACCATCATTTCTTTCAATTTCCTTAATTGTAGCACAATTTACTATTTTTGGGAGTTTTTTGGGTCGTGAACTTATGTTGCCATTTTAAGGCCCTAAACAACACTTTTTTTGGAAAACAAGTATACATAAAAGTTATGGCAGGGGTTTGTAGTCGAAAGTTATAATCCTTGGATAGATATTTCTAATGAGGAACCATATGCATCAAATGGAGATCATATGTAAAGTCATGAACCCCATAAGTTGATGTACCAATTTACCCCAACGATGCCCATAAACGTTTCACACTTCATCTCTTAGGCTTAGGTTTTTGGATGTTTATGATTTTCCTTTATTTCCCAATAATAAATAGGCCTTCAATCCTCATTGTGACACAATTTGAAAGGCATGTAGTCACCACATCTCTTCTCTAAGATAAGCTACTATCACATGAGCTAGTTTATTTCCATGTAAACAATTTTCAGTCCTTTGTTATTAATGAATTAAAGTTTGGTTTTAATTGTATCTTTGTATTCCTGTTTATATCTATATTTCATTTCTTCATTCATAAATCTGGATCACGTGGGAAAATTTTCAAAAACATTTCAAGAACACATATTTAACATAATGGTTCTATGATGAGAAAGAAAAATAATCTCATGGTATAATTCTAAGATAACTATCCATGGATGAATTTGTAACCATGTTTACATCTCCATTGAGATATGTCCCTTACATTTGGGAAGAGAAATCTAAGATGGAATTATTTATTAGTAGTCTCCTAGTGTTCATAAAGGAGAGACTGGAATTTGATAGTCGAAAAACAATGGACGAGGCCATTTGGAAGGAATGAATCTATTATCAACAAATGAAGCAGAAATGGGACATTGGTAAGAGCTATTCTAATAAGAAAGGAAAAATGATTTTCCAAAATACCAGGAATGTAAAAGATTCCAACACCAAGAATGTACACAAAGGTTAGCCAAATAGACTTTCTAGGAAGAATCAACAAAAACTCAGATTGCAAAGTGAAACTAGACAAGTTGAAGTGTCAAGTAAACTAGAACCTAGTCAACCATAAAAGCTTCCCTTACAGTGCATGGGCTGTGGGGAACCCAACTATTATAAAAATTGTCCTCACCATACCAGAACGGAATAGGCCAATAACATTCAAGAACCTTCTATAGTTGGGGAGGTGGCAAGAAAGATACCAAGAATTAATGCTGCTTTAGTGGATCATCAGACTGAATATCAACCTATGATGATAAAACATGAAGGTAAAACAACTAACCATGTTGTCTCTATTTTAATATACCTAGGCACAAATCTTAGTTATGTCAATCCAAAAGCAGTTGATTCATGCCATTTGCAAGCCACAAAATTTAAAAACCGCTGGTTGTTATAGTTGGCTACTGGCACTAAAAGAAGAGTGACTCCTAAAGTATAGAACTGTCCCGTTGAAATAAAGGGATAAAAAATTAATGTGAATTTAAATATGTTTCGTTTAGGATCATATGATGTGTTAATTAGAATGTAATGGTTAGAAGGAAATTGGTTCTTGGTGAACTGTAAAGATAAAACCATTAGCTTTCTCACTAAACAGGGTGTTAGACAATAAATTCAAGGAATTAAAAGGCATATAAAGTTACAACCTATCACACCTAAACAATTAGGTAAGTGCATCAAGAATGGTTGTCAAGTATATTTTGTTCAAGTAGGATAGACTAACTCTAAGGATAATATAAGCACCTTATAGAACATACTAGTTATTCCACAGTTTTCTCATATATTTCCAGAGGAAATTTTAGGACTACCTCTTGTTATCACTCACAACTTTTTCCTAGAAGTTTCCAGAAGAAGCAAAGGAATGAGGTAACCAAAAACCAACTTTTAAGCATATGCTCTAGCTAACCTATGGCTCAGAGAGGGCTCTCTCTATATGATTTAGCTTTGTTTGTTGGGATTTTAGGCTAGTTCTGAAGGTTCAGGGGGTTTTTGATTTGTAATGAAGGTTGGATGGTAGAATCCTTAAAACAAATGGATAGAATGATGTCTTTGGACCATTGGGATATGGAGTCATAGAGGGGTAGTAGAACTGGAATTAACTCACTAAAGGGAGTGTTCAAAGGGCAAGCTAGCAGAGTAAAGTGCAGGTCTTTGGGACAGATGGGTGAAATGGTCTTAACCAGGGTGAGAGAGAAACTAAGAATTCTCAGACCGGGATTAAAATGACGAACATGGGATAATTGGAAATAAAGGGCAATCAAGAATCCTTTGCTATAGATTACTGGGGAACCACCTAAACCAAGGAGCAATCAAGAATTCCTTAACTTAGATAATTAGCAGAAAACATTAAAATGCATAATAGTTAAAACAGAGTGCAATGAAGCAAATTATGAGATATCATTCCATATTATAGCATTCAGATTTGAAATATACAATAAAGATGGTGGAAAAACTTTAAGAAAGATAATAACACAAGAGAAAATACTTGTCTGCACTTTGCTCTACACTTGAATGCTGTGAAATGTCTTGTCTTTATTCATTAATCCAGCTTGCTAATCCAATCAATGATACAAAGACTTACAATCTTTTGATCAGAAGGGTCTATAGAAATGTTTAAGAATCCACACTACATACTTCGAATTATGAAGTATTTATACATAAATTATTACAAAATATCTCAAAACAAACTTGAGATTTAATCTAGGAAATACAAAAAATCTTCTCGCAGGAAGATAGAGGCAGCTATTGATTTTTTTCACGTTGTCCCTTTTATTGTGGTGTTGCTGGCTTTTATGGTTGAATTTTTAGCCCTTTATGATGGCTTGCTGTTGTGGTCTTTTATGCTGGAATCTTCTTTAACTTTTATCTTTCACCAGATACTCTTTGACACTGATACACTTTGGCATGCTGACCTATTTTCATCTATTTACCTGGCTATTGTACTTTTATTGTACGGTAACTTTTTTACTATAAATTTATCACAATAAATCAGTGATCTTTTCCCATCATTTTGCATCAAGTAATTTGACATTCATCATTCGCCTATATATGTCATCAGCGTCGGTATACTTGGCAAAATTGGGCTTAGTGATGAACAAGTGTTTTATCTCATGCTGGAGAAAAAACAAGTTCTCAAATGTATTATACAAAACTTTTCCTAGTTGGCAATGCTTTTATAGATGATGTGCTAGCTTGTTCTTTAGGCAACTGCCTAAGTCTGTTATCATAGTCTAGTTGTGTCATTAGTTGTTCATTAATGACCAATGGACTAGGCAATCATTTCTTCCTCAAAATTTGGAATCTGGCCATGAATCTATCAATG
Source organism: Pinus taeda (assembly GCA_000404065.3). Taxonomy (NCBI): domain Eukaryota; kingdom Viridiplantae; phylum Streptophyta; class Pinopsida; order Pinales; family Pinaceae; genus Pinus; species Pinus taeda. The sequence goes on from APFE031467706.1 coordinate 76,094, forward strand.
GCTACTTGCATATTGTGGCACTTTTCTTCCAAGTTTAGCATTAGGTTTCTTTTGGAAAGGACCTTCCTTATTTCCAAAATGGTTTCAGTCCTATCTTCTATATCTAGCTCATGAAGCTCATACCTGTTTTTGCTATGAAGGATGTGGATGAGCCTATTGGCATCCTCAGGCATGTCTCCCAATTCCTCCTTGAATTTCTGAATAACTACTGTAGCTATCTTTATCAGTTATGTCTGCTAAAAAATAACTTGAATAGATGGCCAAATATCCTTGACGGAGTCAATGATATTGGCCCGTAACAGTTCCTTTGCTTACCCAAGGGGTTTCTCTAATGTCAAGTCTTTCTCCATAGCTTTGGCTCTTTTACTCATTATGTTGGCCTTTTGTGCCTCTTCCTTTTGCATAAGTTGGGCAAGTTTGTAGTGAGTTTCTAAACTTGCCACCTTTTCCTTTAGTCTATTCATTTTTGTAGCTTGAATAGACATCTCTTCCATGGCTCTAACTAACTTTCCTACCTTTTCTCCTAATGTACCTGTTGTTGATGTAGACTCTATTGTGATTGGCAATGCTGTGGAAAGTGGAGTTGTAGATGCTAGTGAAGCTGCCAGTGTGGAAGGGACTATAGTAGATACTGTAGGGATGACATTTGTAGAAGTTGTAGCATTGTAAGTTTTTTTTAATTGGATCAAGCTATCCAACTCTTTCTCTGTCTCCCTAAATTGATTATTAAGTTTTAGGACCAAGTCCATCAACTCTTCATGTCTAGTTTGGCTCTCTAAGACTTCAATTATTTGAGGATGTTGCAGCTAAGGTATCTTTAATTGCTTCTTAAGTGCAGCAATATAATTGTTCTTCTTCTTTATGAGGTGCTCGGTAGCCTTTATATCTTTGGGATCATGTCCCAAATCAATAAATAAGTCTTCCAAAGACTTAATCCTTGTATCTTTGGCTTGTGAGGAGGCCTTCTCCAACTGAAACTGTGCCGAGATTTTGTTCAATGAGTTTTGTAGCTGATGGGTAGCTATGGCTTTACTTGTAAGGGTGGAGTATATCATCTCTCCAACCTGTTTGTGTAGTTCTATCTGTTCTATGGGATGAATATCCCTTTCCAATACTTTAAAGTCAAACCTTTTGAAATGTGAAGATGTCTTAGGCTGCTGTGTTGTAGTTTTGATAAAGGACATTTGAAGTTTTCCCACCTTGATGTCAAAAGCTGACATCAATCTTGTTTGATTTGTGGGTGTGAGTTTCGATATTGTGCTTAAGTTTGAGCTTTGAGCTTCTCATTCCTCATCCTGCTTTCTTTATATATGTCCTTTATGTCTTCGTCTTTGTCAGCAAGCCTACTAAATGAAGACACTTCCACACTTAGCTGCCTGTCCAACATCTGAGTTTGTGATGTGGATGGCTCTTGTATATCTCTAGATGGAGTTGTGGGCCTACTTTTGTCTACTTCTGTGTTGGTCACCTGTGTTGATTCTTCTCTATCTTCCTATTCAAAAATAGGATTGAGCCTTTGCCTTTTATTGTGGCTGGTTTCGAACTGTACATTAGATGTTTCCATGCCTAAAGTAGAAACTCCTTCTCTGTTTCTCTTCGGATTTTTCTCCTCATTCTCAGGAATCTGCATGATAAGAGGGGTGCCCATGGATGGCTCTTGATGTTCAGGTACTTGCAGAAACAAGCTTTCATCAAACTACCTTTCCAAGTCACATAAGGTATTTTCTACATCTACTTTTATACTGTCTCTCTCTACCAGAGTGTTTTCCACCCATTCATATTGACTTGCATATCTTTCTATCTCTGGTATACGGTGGTGGATATAAGGTCCCAACTTGGCCTTTTTTCTCAATCTGGTCATGACTTCTTGAGGATCATACCTCCACATGAAACTTTGTTGGAACTTCATTTGCTACAAAATTTGGTCTGCTTCCATCCCTGCCTCTCTAGAACTGGAGACGAAGGGGCCTAATTGATCTCTGATTCTAAACTGGGTTTTCTTCTTGGCTAAAACAAAATTTACCTCATCTGAGTTCATTATTTGCCTATAATACTCCAATGCAAATAACCTCATGGGGAGGTATTTGTGTAGTTTATATGGTGCAAGTTGGCACCCATAAATCCTTAACTCTGTGTGGTTTTGGTACAGGTACCAATCTCCCACTTTGGTTTGTTTGGATAGCTGGAGGACTCTTTTTATCTCTGGAATTATCCTAGGTGGAGGATTTCCTGTAAGCATGGTCATTATTGGATGTACAAAATAGTCTATGAAATCTAAATAAGTGTATGGTTAGATATACTTACGAAACACTGGTGTCTAGAAAATGATGGACCTGGGCTAGCCTTTGGTATCTAGCTTCTGGAGGGGAATAGGAAATCTATAGGCTGATAATATAAGAACATATGGTAGAGGATAGATGAGTATTTAAATATTCTTTCATTGTTCATCCTAGTTAGTTGCTCATGCATTCTCTGAGCTATGAAGTCAGCGTAATTGTACACAACAACAGGAGGCTATCCTGCAGTATAGATTGACATGATAACAAGGACAAGTTCATCACAAATCTCCAATTGAGAGTGGAGTTAGGTTTGGTCCTGGTTAGAGTTGCAACATTTCATTTATGGATTCGGCTGTGATAGTAGACAACACCTTTTGGTCATGAGACATTATGGTTCTATGGCTAGGGATGTAGCATGCATGGTACATATGAAGAATTTCTGGGAAGATATGTACTTGGGGGAACTAATATTTGGGCATATTTGACTCCCAAGGGCCAATATCATCAGCATGGTTGAGGTATCTATCCCTACTTTGACAATGGATTCTAAGCGAGTTGCCCTGGGTAGATGCATCTTTCATTTGGAAATTCCTGTCAGCTAAGGGAAGGTGGTCGAGGTCCAAATGGGGAGTTGTAATTGGTCTAACGTCCAAGGCAACAGGGGCAGCCATAACTTAGTTCTTGTGGATTTAAATTAGGTGCTGAGGGCTTGTTTAGAGGTTTGAAATAGAAATTGGAACTTATTAGAGGGTTTTGGCTGTAGATGTTCTTAAATTTAAGCTAATTTTCAATTAATTTGACTTAATGAGAATGCTTGACAGGTTGAACTTTTCCAATTTAGAACAGGGAGTGGTATTCTATTGTGAAATACCTGGAATTCGACAAATTGGCTTCAAATTGGTAGTTCGTGGCAGCTGTAGTGGTTTGTACTATTCTGGGAAAATTGGCTTCAAATTGGTGGTTCGTGGTAGCTGCAGTGGTTTGTACTATTCTGGTATGGACTGGGAGGTCAGTTGGGTTGTTTATAGCATCTTCTGGAGTGAATTTGGAGTTCTGTTTGTCAATTCGGTGTTGGCAGCAGTCGCAAAGGTTTTCTTAGTTTTACAGGGAAAATGAGTGAAAAGGGCGAAAAGAGGGATTTTTGGCCTTTTATAGAAAACAATGGTTTTTTGGCAGGTTCATTTACAAATGAGTAGTTGGTAGTTTATTCGGTTAAGCAGGGAAATGGTATTGGTGGTCCATCACACTGCTTTTGTGGCGAGGGTGGTTTTTAGGAGGGGTCACCCGATGTGCTTTAGAGCGCGAGACGTAGCATTCGGGGGTTTCGGGGAAAACTGCCTTATCGGGCAGGTAAAGGTCGGTGATCCAACTTGGCCTATATTGATGTAGGCCGTCAGATGAGGGGGGCGAGAATCAAATGGTAGTCGGGTGGAGAAGATGTGTGGAGGAAATGAACGGGAGTTGGGGGTGGGGAGCATAGGTTTAATGTTTGGCAGTATGGGATTAATTTAGGAATTAATCCTGGGTTAATTGATTGGGCGGGGCTTAATGCTAGGATTAATAACTTTTTTTAGGATAGGGGTGATTTATATAATTTTTATAAAATCTAAGGGATTGGGTTATTTATATAAAGAAATTAATTAATGCGAGATAATGGAATTTTGGGGATTATATAATAGAATTAGAAATTCATATGAAATGCGATAGGTAGAGTGAATATTCCCTAAATAAAAGGGTAAAGTGCATTATTTTAGTACCTCACTTTATACTTAGGATAAAGTGTTTTTGTGAGTTTTTTAGTGAAATAGGATTTACATGGGGGTGGTTCACTTTTCCTAGGTAAATAGAGTTTAACCTTAGGAAAAGGGGGTTTTATTAGAGGAATGAGGGAAAATGAAGGGGGATGAATTTTTATAAAGGGGACTCTAACACTTGTTGTCCATAAGCGATTAAGCCGAGGGTCTGGTCCCTCTAAAAATCAGAGAAATGCTCTCAACCTCTTTGCCTTGTAGGATTTAAAGTACTAGAACTTATTTACGGAAATTAGTAAGTAGTGACTGAGGGGATGTTAAATAAACCAAGTTGTAAATCATTGTCCTTGCTTTTATTACTTCTTATGAACATTTGGAAAATGCATTTAAACACGACCTAAGTGCTTTTGTGTAATCACTTGATATTTCTGCAACCTTTCTTCTACTTACCCATTTACTCATCCTACCATTTTTTCTTCATTTTATTTGGGTGCATTTAGGCTAGCAAACCCTTATCAATCCTTTTCTTTTACAAAGTAAACTATCTAATTCCAACCTTATATCATCCAAGGGCCTAGATAAAACTGATGAACTCCTTTTATTTACTCTACCTATCTAATGATCTGCCAAGGTTAAACTGTTTGGTCAGATTTTATTCTCTAACTATAAACATAAAATTCAAAGCATGGTATAATCAATATTAAACAGTTTGATTATCATGGATTGTGGCATGAATAACAAGTTGAACACAATCCTTATTATGCATAAAAGTAAATAGTAGCGGAATTTTGACTTGCACACTTTCATGGTCTCTTTTGTTTTTTTGGAGCTCATATATTTTCATTTTTTGACCTTTTCTTATTCTTTTTGTCCTTTGATTATTCTTTTAGGACATACCCTCTTTACATTTTTTAATTTTTTAATATGGAAAAAAATTACAGAAAGCAATGGTATGTACAATATTACAAGGCTTAACCTTAGCCATTCAAAATTATGACTCCTATTGGTATAGGAACCTAATAGTGGCTCAACTTGGGGATGGCACTTTCTAGTGAAATGTCAAGAACTTTCAAGATCAATGGCCTCTGAATTGTTTTTGATGTTACCTTGCAAAGTGTTCCCCTATGTATCTGCATTATTGATACTTATGACAGTATATATTTCGAAGCTTAGGGCCTTCTCTTCGGGCTTCAACTTCAACAATCACCATCCAATCCAAACTAGACTTTTGAAAATAGAATATGTACAAATGGGAAATGAAAATTAGTAACTAGGTTCAAATTAGTGTTTTCACATTTGACCATTCACTGGCCCACCTTTTTCTTATGTACCATCAAGTTCTCTCAGGAAGAAAGCATTATTTCCTCTATAAGCATATATGAAATAGGGACCTTTCCATAGGAAATCAAATTTTCCATGTTTACCTTTGTCTTCCCTCCTTGAATCACACTTGAGAACCTTGTCACCAAGGTAGAAATCATCAACCTTGGTTCTTTTATCAAAAATCTTTTTAATCCTTTCCTACACAACTTGAGACCTGATGTAGACCTCTTCTCTGGTTTGTTGTATATTAATAGTTTGGTTGATTCTTCTTTGGATACTATTGGGTTCAATCTGCAATTCTTGAAGTATGTTCATTACTTGTACTCACAAGGAGGATAGAAAGACAACTTTCATCCCATAAACTAGTTGATAGGGAGAAGTACCAATTGATTTCTTAGTAGTCAATATGTCTGCCCACTAGGCATTGACTAGCTTCTTATTCTAAGTTTTCTTATTGTCCTCTAGTAACTTCTTGATGATGTTTAGTAGGCTTTTGTTTGAGGATTATGCAAGTCCATTTCCTTGAGGGTAATAAGTTGTAGAATGGCCCAAGGTGATATGATACTTATTGCAGAAATCTATCATTCTTTTGGATTTAAAGGCTGCTGCAATATCAGTAACAAGCTTAGTTAGACATCCAAACCTTGATAGAATATTGGTTTCAAGGAATGTTATGATAATAGTGTCTGTGGCTTGCCTTGATGGTATGGCCTCTATCCATTTTGTGAAGTAGTCTGTGGCTGTGACGATCCATTTGTGCTAGGTAGAGGGGGGTGGGTGAATTTCACCAATGAAGTCTAAACCCCGTTGTTGAAAAGGTATTTTAGCAGAGATTGGCTTCAGGGGTAAAGGTAAAAGCTTTTTCTTTCCCTCAAAAAATTGACATTTGTGATAAGAGGTCACATATTTCTTGACATCAGAAAAGAAGGTAGGCCAGTAGAAACCAGCTCTAAGGATTTTATCTGCAGTGGTCTTCTAGTAAAGGTGTCCTCCACAGTCACCTGCATGAAACTCTTGTAAAACTATGTCAGATTCATATTTTAATAAGAAATTAAGAAGAATACCTTCATGATCTCTCCAAAACAAAGCATTTTCTAATACACAAAATTTCAAGGATTTCATCTTTCAAAACCTGCTTTTAGTCTTAGATAATTCAGGAGGAGCTTGTAATTTATGTAAAACATAAATAATATCAACATACGAAGTTGATTCAATAAAGGCCTGGCTGATTAGTGGAGTCGCCATCTCCTCTCCATCATCTATTGATGCAATAAATTTTATATCCAAGGCTTGACAGTTTGATTCAGCCATGAGCTTGGTTAAACCTTGGCCCTTGATTAACTTAGTAGGTTTGATTTCAATATCGTACTCTAAAATAGTAGCAATCCACTTTCCCCTCTTGCCATCAGGACCATACTAAGTTAGGATGTCTTTCACCACTGGATTTGGAACGTAGGCTACTATATGAGAATATAAAATGTATACCTTGAACTGCTTAATGGCTTTGACTAAAGCTAATGCTTGTTTTTCCATTATATTGTATTTTAAGGGGGGTAGCTATCAGGGATTTTCTAAAGAAAGCAATAGGTTGTTCATAGCCTTGGTCATTTTTCTGCAATAGAACTGCAGCTATTGTGTGCTTAGAAACAAAGGAAAACAAGATGAAATCTCTATCAAACTTAGGACTAATTAACACAGGTGTTTTAGTTAAGGCCAGTTTAATGTCTTCAAAGGATATTTTAGCCTCCACAGTCCATTTTATGGTCGAATCTTTTTTCACCATATTGTTAAGTGATCTAATTAATTTTGTAGATTAGATATAAATCTTCTAAGAAAGTTAATTTTTCCTAAAAATGCTTGTAACTCTCTAATGTTCCTCAAGTGTTGTATTTGCAAGATGGCTTCTATTCTCGCAGGGTCTATTCTTATACCATCTTTTGAAATTATGTGACCTAACAAATTTCCTTCCTCTAACCCAAACAAAGACTTCTTGGGGTTTAAGGATATTCCAAATTTCCTGCATTTAATAAAAACTTGTCTTAGATGATCCAAATGTTGATTGACAGATTTTGAAAAAACAGTAATATCATCTAGATATATCACAAGGAAATCATGAATTTCTTTTGCAAAGGCTATATCCATAGCCCTCTGGAAAGTGGCTCCTGCATTCATTACCCCAAAAGGCATTTTCACATACATAAGCGTGCCCCAAGGAGTAGTAAAGGCAGTTTTGGGTTGGTCATCTGGATGAACCAAGATTTGATTGTAACTAGAAAACCCATCCAACAATGAGAATCTGGTTGATCCAACTACCCTTTGTAAAATGTGATCCATTTTGGGGAGAGGGTAATTGTCTTTTAGTGACACTTTGTTGAGGTTTCTTAGATCCACACAGAGTCTGATCTCACCAGTTTTCTTTCTAGTTGGCACCAAATTTGAGACCCAATCATAAAATCTGATTGGCACAATCATTTTGGCCTCATACATCCTGTGAATTTGTTTTTCAATTGCAGGTAATAAGACAGGATTGATCCTTCTAAGTTTTTGTTTGAAAGGCCTTTTATTTTCCTTAATGGGAATTCTGTGCTGGATGATGTTGGTGTCATAAGATTTAGGGTCCTCATAACTCCAAGCAAAGACATCTTGAAATTCTTTCAACAACTCAATGCATTTTACTTTTTCAATGGGAGGTAATGATTTTGAAAGTTTGACAAGTTTAGGATTTTCATCAGTGCCTATGTTACATTCCTCTATATCAGACCTTACTAGTTCCATTTTAGGTTTCCTCAGAACATCATTTGAATCAAATAAATTTTCCAGAGGGGCTAATCCCTTTGGTAAGAAGTTATCCTTGAGATTAATTACTTCGGTTTCTTCACTAATTATTTCATCAATCTCAATTTGATCTAGGTTATCTATATTTGATTTAGTAAATTTAGTTGGGTTAAATCTAACTAGTTCGTCGCCTTCTATCTCATTTATTTCTAGCTCATCCTTAGTGTCAGGATCTATGGATGTATCAGTATCTATGTTGTTATTTACAAACTCTTCTGCTAAAATTAAGGAGTTATTTATCTGATTGTCATTAGAGAATATTTGCCAATTCTTTAGATTATCTGGAATTATAGGTCTGTGCCTAACTTCAGCAGTGTACTAATGGATAGGTTGGAAGGGAAATTTGCAAGTGCTGGCAAACATCACTAAACTATGGGCTTGCATATTGTGTTTTCTCGGGATTACTGCAAGCTTTGTTTCTAGGAAAGTGTTAAGTATTTCTGCAATAGTTCCTCTATAACAAAATAATCTAGGGTCCTTTGTCATATATACAACATCAATATGTTTTATAATCAGTTCAGAGTCTCCCATGACAGAAACTTTTTGAGCTCCTAGATTCCTAACTAGCTTAAGACCTAAAATTCATGCCTCATACTCAGCCATATTATTAGTACATTTAAAATTCAATCTATATGCATGGCCTTTTGAGTGATTATTTTCCAAATTGTATATCGATACTCTTGCTCCTGCTCCAAACTTATTGACTGAACCATCAAATTCAAGATGCCATAATATCTCATGCTCATAATTTTCACTATCTGGTGCAACAAACTTTTCATCACTTATAGCAGTTTTTCCATCTTATTCAATGAAAAATTATGAAGTTTGGTTAGTTTCATTTTGTGTAGAAACTACAATTTCTTTTGGTTTTGTATTAATATTGTCTGAAATTTCTTCTGGTGTTTGATCAGTGTTATACAGGATAAAAGAATCAATGTCCGAGTGTATGGAGTAGATGGGAAAGTTTTGGGGCTGATACTGGCTACTTACCATGTATTTCATTAAGGTTTCTCGGTATAGTTTCTTAGGTTGTCTAAAAATAGAGATTGTTGCATATCACATATCTAGTTGTAAGGATCACTGAAGTTTGGTTCCCCATGATCTGGATAACAACATGGCGTACTTTGGTGGGATGTCAGCAACTACAATATCCATAAGGATGCTTTTGGCAGGATATTGGACTGAAGTAACACACAAATCTTTAGTCAACCCTAGGCACTTTACTTGTCTGGAGTCAAATGAGAATAAGTCTTTGTAAGACCTTGTAATGTCTAGGTTTAATTTCTCCATTACTGATTTGGGCATTAAGTTGCGAGAGGCCCCAGAATCCAACATTGCATTATGTAGAATTTTATCATGGATACTAAGGCTAATGTAAAACGGTGGAACTCCTCATTCTAATGGTTTTCCATTCACATTTGGGCCAAATATGAGTTCTGGTTGGTCATCAAACAAGTTGACAGAATCCTCATTTTCAACAACGTTTAAGGTTTGGTTTATCTGTGATTTTTATGTTTCATTTCTGATTAGTTCTGCTAAAGGAACTAAAATATTTAGCTTTTCTATCTCTGCTCTCATATTGAATGGTAAAGAAACTTTTTATGTTTGAAGGTTTTGGATTTTGAAGCAGGGATCTGAGTAGACTTATCTTCCTTTCCTTTATTGGGGATCTACTTATGTGGATTCTCAGATCTGGTGTTTTGAGTTTTATCCACTGGTTCCTTAGGTGGAATTGAGGTGGATGGTTGATCAGTAAAAGGTTGACCAGAGGTTATATCTACAATAGTGGGACTCGAAGGATTTGGGTTATGCTTAGGGAAAATTTGGAGGATATTTGAAATGGGGGGTTCTTTTATTTTCTTGGGTTGATTTTGTACTGTTTTCTTGGTTTGTTCAGGGACATCAACATTCTTTCTGCTTCTTAGATTATAATGTTTATGTACTTCAAAAATGGCAGAATCATATCCCTGTTTGTAATCAAATGACTCTCCAGACTGGATTTGTAATTGTTGCAACATATGCAGTTCTTGCTCATCTTGGGTAAGAAAAATAGTGTCCTCATCATTTGTTCCCATTAAGTTGATTTGTGTGTCTTGTTCTAGGTCTTCAAGATGGGATGTTTCTACGTAATTCTCTTGAAAAGGAGGCCTAATGTTCTGATCCGGTCCATTGTTCCCAATGATTTGATTTTGGATTTTTCTAAAATTCGGGTTTCTAACTGGAGGTGTTTGTTGGTTATCCCATTGGGGTTTCCTTTCTATTTTATCTATTCTATCCATTAGTGTTTCCATACTTTTGGCTAAACTATCTATTTTAACGTCAGATGGTGAAGCTTCATCCTTAGCAGTTCCTCTCTTTTCATTTCTAACTCTAGCCCTTTTAGCTAACAAATTAGCTTCAACACTAACAGCTACACTTTGCGTTTCTTCTAATGTTGGGGGGTTTCTTTCCCTAATTTGGTATGCCATATCTGTGTCAAAACCATATGGGAACTTTATTAATACTAAGTCAGGTGGGGGTCTAAGATTAACTGGGATTAGGCATTATATATACTATTGAATCTAGTGCAGTAATCTTGAACAATTTCATTAGGTCCCCTTCTAATATTCTCATATTCTGAAAGGAATTGTACGGGATTCTTTTTATTTTTCAATATGTTCAAAAATTGCTGGTGAAATGCTTCTAAACTATCAATACTATTAACAGGAAATGCTCTAAACCATTTCCTAACATCACTAGCGAAACTCTGGGAAAAGAGTCTCATTTGAACATTATCTGCGTCAATTTCGTGCAACTCAAAGTAATCTGTTATCTTGTTGACATGTTGTTGAGCATTGTAATGTCCTGTGCCATCAAATTGAACAATTTTACTTTGGTAGTCTACTGGCATAGCACCAACTTGGGCAGGTGAAAAAAGAGGAGTATACCTATTTTCCATGGCTATAGGTTGGGAGGGGTTAAGATGTGGATGAAGAGTGGATGAAGAACCAGGATTAGTAGGTGATGAATGGGAGATGATAGGTTAGTGAGGAAGAGTAGGTACAAATGGTGGTGAAGAATGGACTTTAGAAGGTATTATTCATGAAGTTGAAGGGAACAATGATGAACTCAAAGTAATGGAGGATTGTTCAGAAAGCTCAGGGACTGTGGAAGTATTTATAGATCATTGTGGAGATTTCAAAATGTATTCATCAATGGATTTGTTGGCATGTTGAACTTCAAGGTCTGCAATAAAGTCAGGATCTAGAACAATTTCACTGAGTGCATTTTCAGATTTAGTTCTAAATAATGACTTTTCAAATGGCACATCAAAGGGAAGTTCTTCTAAAAATAACCACTCATCAGGACATGAATTAGTTTTAACTAAAGGTGTCTGGCTAACTGAAATTTCTTCTTTTTTGGATTTTCATGAAATTAGGTTGGGATTATCAACTAATGGGGCAGGATTTGGGTTTGGATTAGCCCTAGTGAACTGAGTCTTCCTGGAAGCCAGAATTTCAAACTTTTTAATTGTTTTTGTGAGATTTTTCAACAGAACTTCTAACAAATTACCTTAAGAGGCTTAAAATGAAGATTTAGGATTTTATTAAAGCTTTATTAAGACTGAGGATGCGAGTCCCTAGTATGGTTGCCACTACGTTATCACTCAGAACTTCTCGCTAGAAGTTTTTAGAAGAAGGAAAGGACCAAGGTAACCACAAACCAACTTTTAAGCATAGGCTCTAGCAAATGTATGGCTTAGAGAGGGCTCTCTCTTTATGATTTATCTTTGTTTGCTAGGATTTTAGGCTAGTTCTGAAGGTTCAGGGGGTTTTTGATTTGTATTGAAGGTTGGATGGTGGAATCCTTAAAACATATGGATAGAATGATGTCTTTGGACCATTGGGCTATGGAGTCACAGAAGGGCAGCAAAACTAGAATTAACTCACAGAAGGGAGTGTTCAAAGGGAAAGCTAGCAGAGTAAAGTGCAGGTCTTTGGGCCAGATGGGTGAAATGGTCTTAACTAGGGTGAGAGAGCAACTAAGAATTCTCATACTGGGATTTAAACAAGGAACAGGGGATAATCGGAAACAAAGGGAAATCAAGATTCCTTTTATATAGATTATAGGGGAACCACCTAAACTAAGGAGCAATCAAGAATTCCTTAACTTAGATAATTAGCAGAAACCATTAAAATGCATAATAGTTAAAACAAAGTGGAATGAAGCAATTTCTGAGATATCATTCCTTATTATAGCATTCAGATTTCAAATATACAATAAAGATGGTCGAAAAACTTTAAGAAAGATAACAACAAAATTGAAAATACTTGTCTACACTTTGCTCTACACATGAATCCTGTGAAATGTCTTGTCTTTATTCATTAATCCAGCTTGCTGGTCCAATCAGTGCTACAATAGCTTATAATCTTTTGATCAAAAAGGTCTATAGAAATGTCTAAGAATCCACACTACATACTTCAAATTATGAAGTATTTATACATAAATTATTACAAAATATCTCAAAATTAACTTGAGATTTAATATAGGAAATACAAAACATCTTCTCGCAGGAGGATAGAGACAGCTATTGAACTGTTTCATGTTGTCCCTTTTATTATGGTGCTGCTAGATTTTATGGTTGGATTTGTAGCACTTTATGCTGGCTTGTTGTTGTGGTCTTTTACGCTGGAATATTCTTTAACTTTTATCTTTCACCTGATACTATTTGACACTGATAAACTTTGGCATGCTAACCTATTTTCATCTGTTTACTTGGTTGTTCTACTTTTATTGGACGGTCACTTTTTTACTGTAAATTTCTCACAGTAAATCAATCATCTTTTCCCACCATTTTGCATTAGGTAATTTGAAATTCATCATTCGCCTATATATCTCATCAGCTTTGGTATACTTGGCAAAATTGGGCTTAGTGATGAACAAGTGTTTTATCTCATGCTGGAGAAAAAACAAGTTCTCAAATGTATTATACAAAACTTTGCCTGTTGGCAGTACTTTTAAAGCTGACATGCTTGCTTGTTCTTTAGCCAACTACCTGAGTCTGTTATCATAGTCTAGTTGAGTCATCAGTTTGTCACTAATGACCAACGGACTAGGAAATCCTTTCTCCCTCAAAATTTGGAATTTGGCCATGAATCTATCAATGGCTACCTACATGTAGTGGCACTTTTCTTCCAAGTTTAGCATGAGGTTTCTTTTGGAAATGACCTTCCTTATTTCCAAAATGGTTTCAGTCTTGTCTTCTATATCTATCTCATGAAGCTCATACCTGTTTTTGTTGTTAAGGAAGTGGATGAGTCTATTTCCATTCTTAGGCATGTCTCCAAATTCCTCCTTGACTTTCTGAATAGTTACTGTAGCTATATTTATCAGTTTTGTCTGCTAAAAAATAACTTGAATAGATGGTCAAATATCCTTGACACAGTCAATGATATTGGCCCATAATAGTTCCTTGGCTTACCCAAGGGGTTTCTCTAATGCCAAGTCTTTCTCCATAGCTTTGACTCTTTCACTCATTCTCTTGGCCTTTTGTGCCTCTTCCTTTTGCATAATTTGGGCATGTTTGTAGTCAGTTTCTAAACTTGCCAACTTTTCCTTTAGTCTATTCATTTTTGTAGCTTGAATAGACATCTCTTCCATGGCTCTAACTCTACTACCTTTTCTCTTGATGTACCTGCTACTGATGTAGACTCTTTTGTGACTGGCAATGTTGTGGCAAGTGGAGCTGTAGGTGCTAGTGAAGTTGACAGTGTGGAAGGGACTATAGTAGATACTATAGGGATGAAATTTGTAGAAGTTGTGGTAATGTCAGTTTGTTTTAATTGGATCAAGAAATCCAACTCTTTCTATATCTCTCTTAGTTTATCAGTAAGTTTTAGGACCAAGTCCATCAACTCTTCATGTATAGTTTGGCTCTCTAAGACTTCAAGTGTTTGAGGATGTTGCTACTGAAGTATCTTTAATTGCTTCTCAAGTGCAATAGTATCATCATTCTTCTTCTTTATGAGATGCTCGGTAGCCTTTATATCTTTGGTTTCATGTCCCAACTCAATAACTAAGTTGTCCAAAAACTTAATCCTTGTATCTTTGGCCTGTGAGGAGGCCTTCTCCAACTGAAACTATGCCGAGATGTTGTTCAATGAGTTTTGTAGTTGATGGGTAGCTATGGATTTACATGTAAGGGTGGAGTATATCATCTCTCCAGCCTATTTGTGTAGTTCTATTTGGTCTATGGGATGAATATCCCTTGCCAATAGGTCAAAGTCAACCCTTTCGAAATTTGAAGATGTCTTAGCCTACCGTGTTGTAGGTTTGATAAAGGACATTTGAAGTTTTCCCTCCTTGATGTCAAAAGATGACATCAGTATTCTTTGATTTGTGGGAGTGAGTTTCAGATATTGTGTATAAGTCTGAGCTTTGAACTTCTCATTCCTCATTCTGATTTCTTTATATCTATCTTTTATGTCTTGGCCTTTATCAGTAGGCCTACTGAATGAAGACACTTCCACACTCAGCTGCCTCTCCAACATCTGAGTCTGTGATGTGGATGGATATTGTATGTCTCCAGATTGAGTTGTGGGACTGCTTTTATCTACCTTTGTGTTGGTCACCTGTGCTGATTCTTCTCTATCTTCCTGTTCAGAAACAGGACTGAGCCTTTGCCTTTTGCTGTGAGTGGTTTCAAACTATACATTAGATGTTTCCATGCTTGAAGTAAAATCTCCTTCTCTATTTCTCTTTGGATTTTTCTGCTCATTCTGAGGAATCTACATGATAAGAGGGGTGCTCATGGCTAGCTCTTGTTGTTCAGGTACCTGCAGAAACGATCTTTCATCAAACTATCTTCCCAAGTCACATAAGGCATTTTCTAGATCTACCTTTGTACTGTCTTTGTCTACTAGAGTGTTTTCCACCCATTCAGATTGATTTGCATATCTTTCTATCTCTAGTATGGGGTGGTGGATATAAGGTCCCAACTTGGCCTTTTTCCTCAATATGGTCATGAATTCCTGAGGATCATACCTCCACATGAAACTCTATTGGAACTTCATTTGCTGCAAAATTTGGTTTGCTTCCTTCCCTGCCTCTCTAAAATTCCAGATGAAGGGGCCTAATTGATCTTTGATTCTAAATTAGGTTTTCTTCTTGGATGAAACAAAATTTACTTCATATGAGTTCATTATTCGCCTATAATACTCCAAAGAAAATAACCTCATGGGGAGGTATTTGGGTAGTTTATATGGTGCAAGCTGGCACCCATAAATCCTTAACTCTGTGTGGTTTTGGTATAGGTACCAATCTCCCACATTCGTTTGTTTGGATAGTTGGAGGACTCTTTTTATCTCTGGACTTACCCTAGGTGGAGGATTTCCTATAAGCATGGTCATGAATGGATATACAAAAGAGTCTATGAAATCTGAATAAGTGTATGGTGAGCTATACTTATGGAATAGTGGTGTCCAAAAAATGACTGACCTGGGCTGGCATTTGGTATCCAGCTTCTGGAGGGGAAAAGGAAATCTGTCTGGTTGCTAATATAAGAACATATGGTAGAGGAAAGATGAGTATTTGAATTCTCTTTCATTGTTCATCATGGTGAATTGTTCATGCATTATCTGAGCTATGAACTCAGCATAATTGTACACAACAGCAGGAGGCTATCCCGGGGTATATATTGACACGACAACAAGGACAAGTTTGTCAACAAATTCATCAACAGAGTAGCCTAAGACACATTGATATCATGGTGATTATTTTTTTCCCCTTTCAGATAACATGGCATAAAGATATTGGGGGGGGGGGTTGGGGTTAGGAATGTGCTTCTCTTCAACAATGAAATCTTGGAACAATTGGGCCAGTCTAGAGGGACTTAGTTTGGAATATTGTTTTAAAAAATATCCAATTGGGAGTGGAGTCAGGTTTGCTCCTAGTTGGAGTTACATCATTTCATTTATGGATTTGGCTGTGATAGTAAACAACATCTTTTGGTCATGAGACATTAGGGTTCTATGGCTAGGGATGTAGCATGCATGGCACATATGAACAATTTCTAGGAAGATATGTACTTGGGGAAACTGATATTTGGGAAAATTTGACTCCCAAAGGCCAATATCATCACCATGGTTGAGGTATCTATCCCTAATTTGACAATGGATTCTAAGCAAGTTGCCCTCGGTAGATGTATCTTTGATTTGGAAATCCTTGTCAGCCAAGGGAAGGTGGTCGAGGTGTAAATGGGGAGTTGTAATTGGTCTAACGTCCAAGGCAATAGGGGCAGCCATAACTTAGTTCTTGTGGATTTAAATTAGGCACTAGGGGTTTGTTTAGAGGTTTAAAATGGAAAGTGGAACTTCTTAGAGGGTTTTGGCTACAGTTGTTCTTATATTTAAGCTAATTTTCAATTAATTTGACTTAGTGAGAATGCTTGACAGGCTGAACTTTTCCAATTTAGATCATGGAGTGGTATTCTACGGTGAAATACCTGGAATTGGGCTTGGCTTCGAATTAGTGGTTCACGGAAGCTGCAGTGGTTTGTACGCTTCTTGTATGGACTAAGAGGTCAATTTGGCTATCTGTAGCATCTTCTAGAGTGAATTTGGAGGTTTGTTGGTCAATTCGGCGCTGGCAGGAGTCGCAAAGGTTTTCTTAGTTTTACAGGGAAAATTAGTGAAAAGGGCGAAAAGAGGGATTTTCGGCCTTTTATAGAAAAACAATGGTTTTTTGGCGGGTTCATTTGCAAATGAATAGTTGGCGGTTTATTCAGTTAAGTGGGGAAATAGTATTGTTAGCCCATCGCACCACTTTTGTGGTGAGGGTGGTTTTTAGGAGGGGTCGTCCTATGTGCTTTAGAGCACGACATGTAGCATTCGGGGGGTTGGGGAAATCTGCCTTATTGGGTGGGTAAAGGTCAATGATTGAGTTCAGCTGATATGGATGTAGGTCATCGGATGAGGGGGGCAATAATCAAACGATAGTCGGATGGAGAAGATGCATGGAGGAAATGAATGGGAGTTGCGGGGGGGATAGGTTTAATCATTGGTGGTATGGGATTAGTTTAGGAATTAATCCTGGGTTAATTGATCGGGTGGGGCTTAATGCCAGGATTAATAACGTTTTTCAGGATAAGGGTGATTTATATAGTTTTTATAAAAACTAAGGGATTGGGTTGTTTATATAAAGAAATTAATTAATACGGGATAATGGAATTTTGGTGATTATATAATAAAATTAGAAATTATTATGACATGTGATGGGCGGAGTGAATATTCCTTAAATAAAAGGGTAAAGTGTATTATTTTAGTACCTCACTTTATACTTAGGATAAAGTGTTTTTGTGGGTTTTTTAGTGAAATAGGATTTACATGGGGGTGGTTCACTTTTCCTAGGTAAATAGAGTTTAACCTTAGGAAAAGGTGGTTCTATTAGGGAAATGAGGGAAAATGAAGGGGGGTGAATCTTTATAAAGGGGACTCTAGCAGTTTTTGTCCATATGCCATCAAGCCGAGGGTTCGGTCCCTCCAAAAGTCAGAGAAATGCTCTCAGCCTCTTTGACTTGTAGGATTTAAAGTACTAGAACTTATTTATGGAAATTAGTAAGTAGTGACTGAGGGGATGTTAAATAAACCAAGTTGTAAACCATTGTCCTTTCTTTGCTTACTGCTTATGCACATTTGAAAAATGAATTTAAGCATGACCTAAGTGCTTTTGTGTAATCACTTGATATTTTTGCAACCTTTCTTCTACTTACCCATTCACTCATCATACCATTTTTTCTTCATTTTATTTGGGTGCATTTAGGCTAGCAAACCCTTATCAATCCTTTTCTTTTACAAAGAAAACTATCTAATTCTAACCTTATATCATCCAAGCACTCAAATTAAACTGATGAGCTCCTTTTATTTACTCTACCTATCTAATAATCTTCCAAAGTTAAAATATTTGGTTAGATTTTATTCTCTAACTATAAACATAAAATTCAAAGCATGGTATAATCAAGATTAAATAGTTTGATTATCATGGATTGTGGCATGAATGACAAGCTGCACATAATCATTATTATGTATAAAAGTAAATAGTAGTGGCATTTTGACTTCCACACTTTCATGGTCTCTTTTGTTTTTTTGGGGTTCATATATTTTCATTTTTTGACCTTTTCTTATTCCTTTTGTCCTTTAATTATTCTTTTAGGACATACCCTCTTTACATTTTTTAGTTTTTAATATGGGAAACATTTGTAGAAAGCAAACGTATATACAATATTGCAATACTTAACGTTAGCCATTCAAAATTATGACTCTTATTGGTATAGGAACCTAACACCTCCTAAGTGGGATATTGAATTTACTATATAATTAGTCCTAGGATTGACCTTGGTGTAAAAAACTCCCAACCACATGAGCATACATGAATTAACAAAACTTAAGATGTAGTTGTAGGAGTTACTTGAAAAAGGATACATTTTCCCAAGTGTGTCACCGTAGGGAGCCCATGTGGAATTTATGAGGAAGAAAGATGTTACTCTATGGTTATGTATTGATTAATGACAATCAAATAAATTAAATATAAAAATAAATACCTGTTTCAAAGGCTTGACAACTTATTTGAACAAGTTAAAAGTGCTGCCATATTTTTTCAGGTTGACATGCAGTCAGGTTATCACCAGATAAGAATAAAAGAAGAGGACATTTGTAAAACAATGTTTAGGACTCATTATGGTCATTAGGAATTTGTAGTATTTCCATTTGGGCTTACGAGTGCCCCAACAACATTTTTGAGTCTAATGAATGATATTTTCCATCCTTCCTTAGACAAATTCGTTCTACATTTCTATTGATGACATTCTTATTTACTCAAGGAACTTAGAGTAAAATATCTTTGTGTTTTAGTTTATATCTATATTTCATTTCATTCCTTTGTAAATCTAGATCAATTTGGACAATTTTAGAAAAAATTTCAAGGACAAATATTTAATAGAATGGTTCTATGGTGAGAAAGAAAAACAATTTCATGATCTAAAGTTAGGATAATGCTCCATGGATGAATTTTTAACCAAGTTTACATCTATATTGAGATATGCCCCTTACATTCATCAAGATAAATCTAAGGTGCAATGCTTTATCAATACTCTCACGTTGTTCATAAAGGAGAGATTGGAATTTGATAGTCGAAAAACAATTAATGAGGCCATTCAGAAGGGCTGAATCTTTTATCAGCAAATGAAGCAGAAAGGGAGCACTGGTAAGTTCTCGTCTAATAATAAAGTACATAAGAGTTTCTAGAATACCAAGAATGTAAAAACTTCTAGCACTAAGAATGTACACAAAGGTCAGCCAAATAAACATTTTGGTAAGAATCAACAAAACTTCAGAATGAAAAATGAAACTAGACAAGATGAAGTGTTAAATAAACTAGAACCTAGTCAGCTGCAAAAACCTCCCTTATAATTTTGGGGCTATGGGGAGTCTCACTATTATAAAAATTGTCCTCACCATACCAGAACAAAATATTCCACTAATATTCAAGAAGCTTCTACAATTGGGGAGGTGGCAAGAAATATACCAAGAATTAATGTTAGTTTGGAGGATCATTGGGTTGAATATCAACCTATGATGATAGAGCTTGAGGGTAAAATAACTAACCATGTTGTCTCTATTTGAATAGACCCAGGTGAAAGCCTGAGTTATGTCAGTCCAAAAGTAGTTGAGTCATGCCATTTTCATGCTGCTAAATTTAAAAACCCTTGGTTAGTATAGCTGGGCATTAGCACTAAAATAAGAGTGATTGCTAAAGTTTAGAAATGGCCTATTGAAATAAAGGGATAACAAATAAGGTGAATTTGAATATGTTTTCTTTAGGATCTTATAATGTTTTAATTAGAATGGGCTAGTTAGAAGGACATTGGTCCTTGGTGAATTGTAAGAATAAAACCATTCGTTTTCTCATCGAAGGGTGTGCTAGACAAGAAATTAAAGGAATTAAAAGGCCTACAAAGTTACAACATATCACATCTAACCAGTTAGGAAAGTGCATTAGGAAGGCTTTTCAAGTATATGTTGTTTAAGTAGGATAGGAAGGGTTTTCAAGTATATTTATTTAAAGTAGATATACTAAATCTAAGGATAAGATAGGAACCTTGGAGAACACACCAGTTATTCAAGAGTTCACTGATTATTTCCAGAGGAAATTTCAAGGCTACTTCCTAAGCAAGATATTTAATTTACTATAGAATTAGTCCCAGGAGCAACTTCGATGTCAAAAACTCTCGACCGCATGTGCATAACTGAATTAATAGAACTTAAGATGCAGTCACAAGAGTTACTTGACAAAGGATACATTTGCTCGAGTGTGTCACCTTTGGGAGCCCCTATGCCATTTATGAGGAATTAAGATGACACTCTACGATTGTGTATTGATTACTGATAATTAAATAAATTAAATATAAAAAGTAAATACCTTTTCAGGTTATCACTAGATAATAATAAAAGAAGAGGGAATTTATAAAACAACGTTTATGACTCATTATGGTCATCAGGAATTTGTTGGATTTCTATTTGGGATTACTAATGCCCCAACAACATTTGTGAGTCTAATGAATGGTATTTTCCATCCTTACTTAGACAAATTCGTTCTGCGTTTTTATTGATGACATTCTTATTTACTCAAGGAACTTAGAGGAACATAAGAAACATCTTCGGATAGTGTTGCAAATATTACGAGAACACCAGTATATGATAAGTATAGTAAATATGAATTTTACAAAGATAAAATTCAATACTTGTGACATATAATTTCATCAGAAGGGATAACTATAGATCCTGAGAAAATTAAAACCATTATGGAATGACCTATGCCCAAAAAAATTGTAGACATTTGATCTTTCATGGGTTTAGCTTTGTATTACCATCGTTTTATAGAGGGATTTTCTAGAATTTCTTATCCTATAAATTCTTTGCAGAAAAAGGGAAGAGCCTTCAAGTGGACAACAAAATTCCAATGCAGTTTTGAACAATTAAAACATTTATTGACTACATCCCCAATGTTGAAAGTTGCAGACCCAAAAAAAGAATTTGTAGTGTACACAAATGCGTGCCAAGGAGTAGGAGGTGTTCTGATGCAAGGAGGTAGAGTAATAACTTATGAATTGTGTGAGTTGAAGGATCACAAGCACAAATATTATGCCTATGGCTTAGAATTGATTTTTGTATTTCACACCTTGAAGGTATGACGACATTTGCTACTAGGTAAAAAGTTTATTTTAATGACTGATCATAGCAGTCTCAAAAATTTCGTAAATAGTCTAATCTTAATGCACGTCAAGCTAGATGGAGAACTTTTATAATTGAGATTAATTTTGATATAAAGAATCTTAAAGGAAAAGAGAATCAAATGGTTGATGCACTAAGTAGGAAATTATATCATGTGTATGAAATTTCCTATAGTCAAATACAATTTTTTTTTAATCAGATCAAAGAAGTTGCCGTAAAATATCTGGAATATAAATTCTTATGGAAGCAACAAGCTAAAAAAACAAACATTACTGAAAATCAGTTTGAAAATAATATAAATCAAGATGATTTATTGAATTTTAATGGAAGGATATATGTTCCTAATCAATTGACTGTTAAATAGTTAATTATGGATGAGTTTCACAGATGTCCCTATATTGCCCATCCTAGATATTAGAAATTATTCTCTGCAATGAAGAGTGACTACTTCTAGCCTAGTATGAGGAAGGACATTGCAAAATATTTAGCCAAGTGATTGGAATGTCAGTATGTTAAGGCTGAGCACCAACATATGATTGGTTTGCTCCACCCATTACCCAGTCTTGAGTGGAAATGAGACACCATTATATTAGATTTTATAATAGGTCTACCTAGATCCAAGAAATAAAATTATTTAGTTATGATTGTGTTGATGGCCCAAAATAACCATGTCAACATTATAAGGGAGACCACCTGGTTGGGAACTTAAAGTAGCTCCTTTTTTGTTTGGATTGGTAGTTCCAACTCGTTAAACTAGGTCTAGTTACATTCCCTCCACATATCCTGGATTAACATATGTTTTTTACTTGTCAAAGGAGAAGAAAAATCAAATATGCCCTCTCGTAGAGCTCATGCAAGAAATTGATCCTTAAGCTAAATTAATGGCTCAACGAGACCACTCTAAATTTTTCCCCTATGTAAGAGGAATTATAGCATGCAATAACTAAAACTAAAAGAAAATCTACTCTATGTAACAAAAATTAAATCCTAAATCTATCTCGATAGAAAGAAAGATCAGTCCCCCTCTCAACGAAGAGTAAGGTAAAAGGGGATTTGAACCAAATTTGAATTAAGAATAAAAATGAAGTCAATAAGCCAACGAAATAGTTCCAAGACTTATTACTAGTTCAAGCAAGTATATGTATTCAACTATATGATGAATAGTAATAAGATCACTAGTACACATACATCCAAATTCAAATAAAATGAATTCAAACTAAAACATATATATGACTTCATTAAGGAAATCATTGTCATAAAATAATCATTATTAAAACCAAGATAAACATGTCATAAATTTGCTAAATAGTTAACGAGTATGCCCTATTTATATATTTGAATTAAAATATTAACCTGACAACAATTAGATCCATCATTAAAAAATAACTTTCAAATGATGAAAATAAGCATATATTTAAATGAATTCGCAATAATGAAAAATCTCGAAAAAACATACTTATCTAGATCAAGAATTGCCACAAATTTTATTAAATCCAGTCCATTAATCGACTTCTATCTCTAAGGGTAGTGTACAAGAACTAAATATCTTATTACATCCTTTGAGTACATGAAATTCTCAGAAAATTTCTTGATAGAATGAAATTTTCAGAGCTAAAATACATCTCTTTTAATCTCCGTGAGTCCTGCCCAAATTTCACTAATTCTCTAAAAAAATATTGTTCCCTACAATAGTGAAAAAATCCTTCTCTATTTGTAGAGAATTTTCTCCCAAGTTTCAAATCTGGAACCCCCTATCTCCATTCAACAAAAGTCCAATTTATAATTACAAAAATTAATTAAAATGAGAGAATTGTTGGAGAATAAATTTGCTCCAATAAATTGATTGGCAAAAATTTTATTTCCTCTATTGTTAGATAAATTCTCTTGGTAAAAATATTTTCTTCCTCATCTCCTCAACTTCTCTCCTACCACAATAAATTGAAATTCAAAAATGAAAACAGATTTGATGAATAAAATAGAAAACAACATTCATTGTCAATAAACTGTTAAAAATAAAACTATAAATTAAAATCGCAATCAATTTTAAGATGTGATTTCTTCTCCTGAGTCTGATTTGTTTTTGATTAAAATTGGAGGAGGAATTAGTAACAACGATTTTCCAAAGCTAATATAATTTGTCCAAATCAACATAAAAATTTAATTTTTGATTCAAATTCATTACTTTTCTTTCCTCTAGATTTCTGGTTTATTAAATGATGATATTTTATAAAATTAATCATCCTATATTTTCTTCATTTTTCTTATCTTTCCAACGAGCTATTGTGGGCTTTAATTGGTTGAGTAAATCTCCATATATCCCTCTCCAAAGATGAGGTGCCAAAATAATCCTAATTCTGGAAAATGTCATGCCTCGGCGAAAATTCAGAAATTATAATTAAATATTCTAATTTTAATTAAATATATAATTAAAATGAATTAATACCTAATTAATTACAATTTGTTAAATTAATTATATAACATTCTATTTACAAACTAAAAAAACGGTTTGATTTAATTACAAAAATCCAATATAATTATCAAATTATTTAATATAAATTAGAATTAATTAAATCATTTACAAAATTAATAAATTTAGATATTAATTAAAAAATTGAATTTAATTAGTCTAATTAAAATTAATTTAATAAATAACAAATTAAAATATTATTAAAGTAATATCAAATATTATATACAAAACATTAAAATGAATCACCAACGTTAATGAAAAAAATTTATACAAACGTTATTGAACAAAGGTTAGACCAATCCAAAAGGAATCCTGGATATTGGAGGTCAATCAATATCGAAGATTTTAGAATAGGAGTTCCAATGGACCAAAATCCTGATATCCGATGTATCAAGAGTATCGGGAAGAATGAGGTAGAGTCAACAAAACCTTGGGAAGAATGGATACCGCAACATCGGAGGTGAAGTGAAATATTAGATATTAGAGGAATGAATCCATCAGATATTAGAAGTATTATGAACAAGCTCCAAGGTTTAAAAAGGTTCTGAGGTCCGATGAGATAATGAGGGAGGTGGGACTAGTGATGTCGGGCATGAGAGGTGAGTAATATAGGATTTTTTTTGTATCAGGATGTTTGTATCAAAACTTTTCAATATTGGCTCCGATGAATATAGTGTTTCAATATCCCAAGTGATTTAATTGTTGAGATACGAAGTGATGCTTTATTGCTGAGATCTATTGGAGGTAAGTTAATATCAGACTATCGGGAGTTATAATCGTCAGAGAATCAAAGATTATAACTTATATAGGAGGATTTTAAACCTGAAGTTACGATAAAATTTTCTTCGTGGTTCCAATATTATGATATGTGCTGAGGTGTAAAAGAGTAAGGGAGGAGGTTAGGTAAAGTGGAGTGGAGCCACATAGAGTGGGACCCTTCCAAGAACTACAACCACTTGATGATTTAAAAGTCTGACAAAAAGAACTACAACCACTTTGTAATTTCAGGATTATGAATTTTTGAAATTGGGATTTGGGATAGACTTCCGAGATCCCGAAAACATATAATTTTAATTACTCTACAATTTGGTTGTGGTGATTCTGTAGGACTTTTAGCAAAAATAATCAATTGGCAAAATTTAATTAAAAATCAATATTTACAAATAATCTACAAAAATTAAAATAATACACATTTTCTGTTTTTTAGCCAAGGCGGTAAAAATGATCAAACTTTAGAGGAGTGTCATTTGCAAACCATTCAACCAAATGAGATAAAACAAGCACTGATAGAAAGCTTGTGAAAAATTGAACACAATGGAGCAATTAGAAGAAGAATTCGAAGAAAATAAAAATTTGGCAAAATTGTAAGACACTTAACCAAATGAAAAATATTAAAAGACCACTTAGCCAAAATTTACAGAAAGGATCCCCATTATTTGGAATAAATAAGATAAAAATGAGGGTATTGAGTTTTCACCTTAATAATTAGGGACACATGAGGAAGAACCAATTATCTATGGTTAAAAGATGATGAACTTCAATTTATCCAAAAGGTTAAAAATGATGGATTCCATCAAACAGTCAATCAGTAAAACATTTCACATGGGTACCACATTAAATAAATTAAGTAATATAGGTTCAAAAATATAAGTACTCAAAGAATACTGAGTAAAAATCATGAACCCATATTTTGGAAAAATAATTTATTTTAAGATTACCTCGTATGAAGAAATAGAAGAAGGTACAGGTAGGATTTTTTGATAAAGCATACATCCATCATTATGAATCGTCTCTAACATCACTTCATTGCCAGCGAGCCTGAAAAGTACCTTGATGAAGTTGTCTTTTATGCCATACGAGCATAGTCACACTATCGGCAAGTGTCCACAACCCCGACGGGTTTACTTGTATTTCCCATGTCTCCTCTTTTAATCACCCTTTTGATAAGTGCATTTGCAAGCTTAGTTTATGATGTACCTGAGTGAAAGAGGAAAGATGATAAAAGAGACTTAAGTTAATGTATATAATACTTCCATAATGTTGACTCCGAAATCTTTTCCCACGACTATTCATTCAAAGGCTTTTATATGAATTTGTGGGATGGGAGGGATCCATTGAATTAAACTCAAGGTCAATGCTTTCCTTGAAAAGGTGAACTATATCACTTATAAAGGATGTGTGTTCCTCCATGGAAAATATTTTAAGGCAAGAGAGATTCATGATTTCATAAATATATACTTTTAATGGTAAATAAAACCCATTGAGATAGATAGAGTAAATATTTCCGGTGTATGCCAACCAATGTTACATGAGAAAAAAGGCCTTACAGATAAGTCATAGTGGAGTCACCAAAATCAAATCATGAGCAATGGAAAAAAGTGAAAAAAAAATTGAAACTAAAATGAAAGAGGAAAGCAACAACTCCAAACATGTCAAAATGAGAAAGGAAAAGCTGAAAGAAAAGCCCAAATTAAAGGCAAACCCAACAAGAATAATTATAAAATTTCTCAATAAAAGAGTCTAATAGGACAACTATAAGTGTGTTCATCTTGAGTTAAGATTTTAAATAAATGTAACCTTTTTGAGTTATAAGAAATTAGGCTTTGAAACTAAAAGGTGAAATGTAATCATGAGGTAAAATTCATCCCAAATGAGAAGTCTCCGTCTGCGGTAATTTTTTTTGTTTCACAACAAAGCCTGCAATGAAAGCGTCTTAACAATTTTCTGTTTAAAACAATCCTTGAGAAACAAACTAAAAGGTTCAAGGACTCCCCAATTTAGTTGATTTTAACAGCACTATTGCTTCTTCCAAGAACTCTAAAGAAAACAAGGAGAATGAGCTCCAAATATGATCCGACAGGGGTGTGAAAAACAATTCTTTAGGTCCTGCAAAACATAAATATATATCAGCAAAACTAAAAACAAAATTGGAACTAAATGTAAAGAACAGGAAATGAATGAAAGTGAGCATATGAAACTTACCATTACAAAATTTCATTTTTATCTTACCTAAGAGATATCATCTTTTTCAACAAAAGATAACATCCTATTTTTAATTGGAAGTAAAAACATGACAAAGTTATGTAAATTTCATTGGCCCAAAACCATAACTTATTAAGTCTAAATTAAAGCAAGAAGTAAAACTAGAAGAACGATGTGTCATATTCAATGAGTCAGAAGAAGAAATCAAATCCATCAGAAATGAAAATGAAGATGTACTTTTCTTTGAATTGTAGGGGAAATTTCTCTCTTTATATTTCAAATTTGATGTCAACTCCATGATTTTCATAAAATCTCAAAAGTCAAGACCGAGTCCCAATCTATGTGGTGCATATGTGTAGATGAAGAGGTCTTGAAATTTTGCATGCTAAATATGGAGTGATATATTGAAAATTTGAACATAAGAGAATTAAAACATGAATTAACCATGATCCATTACTCATGCTTGTTCCAATTTTCTTTACCAGTTGGTTGAATCATCATAGTGCATGCTCAAAAGTGTATTTGAAAAGAAAATAAAGATGCAAAATAAAAGATGATTAGGATGATGGGATGAGCATTTGATATTAAGATAAAGATGAAAATGTAGGCAAGCCACAGGTGATGCATTTATCATTAGCCAAGAAGATTGCCATGAAGAGCAAAAAGAGGCCCAAATGCACACACCATGAGGAATGTATATCCTTAAATTCATAGAGTCATCTGGAGAAATGAATGCTTGGAAGTTTGACTAAATTATAATTTAAAATGCATCCAAGATTTTGAATATCAGAGTAACATGGAATTCAACGTGAAGATACAAAGATAGTAAAAGAGACTCCATGTGAATATAATGATAAGTTAGGCTATATATTAATGGATGAACTAATGAGAAGCCAAAAAGATTATATAATATGATATCTTACTAATCTGAGAAATTAAAAGGCTCAGAAGAGAGAGATATTGAAATCTAGAAAGAATGAATAACAGAGGATCGAAATTCCAAGATTTACCAATTAGAGGATATTTGTCATTCCAGAGGAAATGAATTTGACTAACGAGGATGCAAGATGAACAAGTGTAATGTAAAGGTTCAACTCAACTAAGAAAATGCAAGATTAGGAATGGGAAAAGGTAAAATCAAAGGCATGCGATCTTGTTGCAATATTTTTTACATTTTTTGTTTGCTTATGACAAGTATGAATAAGAGGGAACCAATAATTTCATTTCAACTGCATAAAAAAGAAGCAGAATATGATTTTTGACTCACATCGCTAAATTTGCAAAGAAAAGAAAATATGTAGAGAAGCACAAATACAAAGTGTGAAAAAATTTGATAAGAAAACAAAGACTTCTCTAAACATGTTGAGATTTTGAAAACACTAGTTGCTTTCTTATTTCTAAAGCTAAGTAATAAAAATCAAGTAGATCAATATGAAGCCAATGAAGACCTGAAAAAGAAGAAAAATAGAAATAAGAAGTAAATTAATGAAAAGAGAAACTGACAACAGATGAAGATGAACTTCTAAATTCATACATGGAAGAAAATTGACTGCAAGTTTACCTCATGAATCTTCAAGTTCTCCCATGAATTTCTCAAAAATTTCATATGTTCAAAATCATCTACTATTCAATCTAAATTAAATTCTATGTAATGAGCTATTTATTTGCATCTACTTCATAATAAAAAGAGTGGGAAAAGTGATCATATGTTAATGCTTAAATTGAAAATTAAATTTTTCAGGAGCACTTGGTTGTAAAGGCTCTTTGGAACTTCACCCTTCTTGATTTTCATTGCAAATTTCAACATTATAATGAAGCTTCACCAAGAAGAATAAGAAAGCATAAAATACGCATAATTTAAGCAATTATACTTTTCAGACACTCTTTCTTAGAGTATGAAGAATATGCAAGGGAGAATCACTGGATCATTATAATTTTATTAAAAGTCTTTCATAATGAGATAAATAAAAAAATGAAAAGAATCTAAATCTAAATTAATCTATCCCTAATCCTACATGAATTTAAGTAAGCATGACTAAGTATAGTCATAATTCCAATTCAACCATTGAAACATTTTATTTCCTGCATGTATGTACAATTAACACATCAATAACAAAAATATAAATATAATTAAACTAACAAAACTAAATCTGAATGCATAATGTACATTTATTTTTTATGTATTTAAAAAAGGAAACTTATTTACAAGCGGTTTACTTAAAAAAATTCTCTCTTGAAAATATTCTTCCAACCAAATCTCTATGGGATCATAAAAATAAGGATAAATGTTTATTGGAGAGAGGAAGAAGTCAAATGGGAGAGAGATCGAACAACCATTAATTTTATGTACATAAGAAAAACCATTAGCAATTTTCTGTGAACACGAAGCTTCCAAACATCTTTGAAATGGATCAATGAAATTCAGATGGAAGCTTAATGAATCTATCAAAAGATCATTAGTTAAACTAAGAGGCTGGCCATATTGAATCAAGGTATTCAAAAAAGATGATTCATGATGAAAATGTACTCTAGAAGGAAAAGTAAGATCATAAGACATAACCATCAAATGGAATGGCAAATCATCATCTCTTGATGGTCATGATCTGAATTTTGTGATTCCTCTTCACATTTGCGCAATGGACATTATGAATTTTGAACATTTAATTGCTCAATATGGCAGAAAATTATCAAAAAATTGAAAAATGCTAATAGAAAGAAAATATGCAAAGAAACAAAATAAACGAAGGGAGAATAATAAAATCAAATTGTAGTTTACACTATCGTTACAATTAATGTTACAACACAATTGGCACTGATTTGAAGTAATTTCCTTCTCACAAGCACTTGTCAAAATAATAGAATTAGAAAGATCATTGGCAACAACTTGTGGGAGAGATAACCATTTTGGATTATGAATAGGAGTGAGAACTTGATCATCATAAGAATAATAAATTGGGATGGATTCTTGAATGTTGAAATCACAAAAATGAGTTATTTTTTAAGAATGAGAATTATTTGGAACAATTTCAGAATTTAAGTTTTCTTCATTCACAAATATGATATTAATTTGATCATGAGGATTTAATGTATAAGAAAATAAATCATCATCCTCAATGTTAGAGAAATCATGGTAAATGACTTCATAACATTCTCTAGAATTATCTTCATTCCCATATGATTTATTAACACAAGAAGGAATATTGAGCACATGTTCAGCAACATCAGAAGAATGATCAATGAATGATTCTATATCTTGATTAAAACTAAATGGAAATTTGCAACACCCTCCTCCCACATCCACCCAAGTAACCATAACAACCTAGGTAAACATGAGATGAGAGGCTACTATGATCATATTCGACCTCCTAGGTAACCTTAAGGAAGTGGAATCGACGGAACATCACACACAGTCATCCAACATCATCAACAGAACCCTCAGGAGACAAGTCAGCCACTCAGACAGCCTGTCCCCGGATCCCACTGTTGTTATGAACCTCTGAGCCATACTCGCTCTCATGCTATGGGCAAGGTAGTGAATAGAGACATAAAGTCACTCTCATAGGCCTGCTTACCAGTGAGTGTCGAATAGAATTTCCAGTTCTGTGCTAGCGACCCCAAGATTTAAGCCACTTTTTTAGGCCTAGAGCCTAGGCCACTACCCATAATGGAATGAAAGCTAGAAATCAAGAAAATTACAAGGAAAAAATGAAGAAAATTAGTAATACCAATAAGACCTTAACCAGACTCCTACTAGCCATGACAGGCATTTCGTTAAAGATATCATCGACATGTAACCTACAAGTGTAAACAAAATAATTAATTCTAGGGATCTCATCTTGATCTAAGAATTGCTATGAACCATTGTTCCCTCGTGCCCCTTGTTGCATTATCATTTATTAGGTCATACACACATTATCCATTCATATACAAGTAAAAACAAGCCGAGACCCATACATAGTTGTTGTCACAAAATGTACATATAACCAACATAATAAGAACATAAATACCATAAACATATCAACCGTCAAAATCCATATATACATGGGTATATTTTCACATGAAAATCAAGGGAATGAATTTCTCATTAATGAATGTAATAAACCAATTAGAGAGGGGACTACCACGTTCCACCCAACCATAGAATGGTTGAGCCAAATATCTCTTCAACCAGTCACTCCCATTCCATATTCCAAGCATGAATGCAGGATCTCGTAGAACACATAAATCAAAACTCATCCAGGGCTTCCAGTGGTCATCCACCTCAACCCATCAAACAATGATTCCACCTCATGGTCAGACATCACAAAACCATCATTATATTGGTCTCCATCCAAGACATGTAGGGTTCCCAAAGCATTTGTCTAGCTAAGGCTTCCAGAACTAGTAACTCAACCCACAACTTATACAGGGCTTTAAGAGTGTTTTTGCTACAAAGGCTTCCAGGACTAGTAACTCAACCCAAGCTGTTACAGGGCTTCCAGAGCATTTGTTCAACCAAGGCTTCCAGGACTAATAACTCAACCTAGTTAAGGAACATGAGAACCAACCAAAAATAAAAAATGAAAGTAAACCTACAATCAGCATGGATATCCATGAAATGGCAAGGCTAGGCAATCCACTTTCGATCTAGGCAATCCTCCATGCCAATGATAGATCAAAACCAAGAAACCACATGTATATGCCACACATTCCAAAACTAGTGAAAAAATCATACATGCAACTAAGTACCTGCAAGAAAATCTGATGTAGCTTCTAATGCTGAAGCCTTCTTTGTGCTTTACTTTTCTTCCTTTGCCTTATTGCTTGAAGAATCCAAATATGTTAGACCCTTCAAGAGTTCTCCAAGAAAACTCCTAAGTCTCCAAGAGAATGAGAGAGAGAGAGAATAATGAGAGAGAGCTACAACATTGAATTGAATCGCTACATTGGGGATTTGAACCATAACTTTTACAATGAAATGGCACTAACAAACCCTATTTTTCACATGTAAGGATCTTCGATTCATTTCATTTTTTCCCCTTCTGTCATATGAACAAGCATAGTTAGATAAAAATGTTTGAAAGGTTAATACATATGAAAATTGATTGATCATTGTTAATACCAACATCTAAACAATGCATCTCTAAAAAATGTACACTTCATATCGCAAGGAAGTTGTAGGCCTTAAGCTTGGGCATTTATTTTATACCTGGGAGAAAGAAATTGGAGAATCTATGTTCATTTACTCTCCTCTAATAAAGTTTGGAATTATATCTGTAAGGATTCTTGCAATTCGATTAATCTTCATGTTATTTCCATGTACTTAAGACCAATCTATATCCTTTCTAAAAAATATGATCTTTTCTTTAGTGTATTGCACTAGAAGGGTAATGATTGTTTCCCATTTGACTTGCTTTACCATTTTTTGACCGAAGGAGTTGCTGCAACAGTGACCCAAGAAGTTGTTACACTCGTGACCCAGAAAGTTGTTGCAATGATGAAACAACAAGTTTTTGCAACACTTAACCAACGAGTTTCTGCAATTGTGAGCTAGCATGTTGCCACAATGCTTAACCATTGAGTTTTTGCAATGCTCAACCAATACGTTGATGCAACTATCAACCAATGAGTTTCCGCAACGCTCAACCAGTGAGTTTCCACAATTCTCAACCAACAAGTTGTTGTAAAATTAAATCAGTGAGTTGCAACAACATTCAACCAACAAGTTGCTATAAAATTGAACCAACGAGTTTCTGCATTGGTGAAACAATTTGTTTCTGCAAAAGTGAACCCATGGATTTTTCGTAATCAAGTTTGGTTCTCTCCTCCTTCTTCTAGAGAACTAGTCAAATAATACCATATTGTCAGTATA
The DNA here is from genome assembly GCA_000404065.3 of Pinus taeda. NCBI lineage: Eukaryota > Viridiplantae > Streptophyta > Pinopsida > Pinales > Pinaceae > Pinus > Pinus taeda. Next base: position 108,847 of record APFE031467706.1, read on the forward strand.
AATTAAAAAAAGCAACCCAGAACGACATTTCCTTTCGATAATAGTAAGATGTGTTTTCCTTTCACATAGAATTTAGTGCATAAATTAAAAAAGTAACCCATAATCAACATTTCCTTTCCAGAATCGTTAGATGAATTTTCATTAAAATTATTCCATAGTTCATGTATATTTTGACAAAAATGGTTGCTTGATGGATATGTATCTTAGACACAATTATAGTAAGTCCATAATACTGGACTTATGAATTCTAGAGTAAATTCTGATATACAACAAGGCCACTGATATAATTGTTAGAAACAAATGCATTGGATGATTATATTTGTAGCATAATTGATATCAGGATCAACCCTTGCATTTCTTTATGGTTCCGTATTTAATTTCAGACAAATCACTCGAGTAGAAATATTATTAGATAGAGGCTATAGTGAAAATAACTACATCAGAAATATTCTTAAAAAGGAAGATGGAAAGAGGCCCATTCTGCATTTTAATATGAGGGTGATATGTGATTTAATAAATGCTCAAATTGGAGTTGATATGTATTTTTTAAAGTTTAACGTTGTTATTATTATTATTTTTTGAAGTGGATAACTTGAGGAAAATGTCTCCTCAAAGGATTTGATCCCTCTCAATCTATCCAATAATCCCTCTCAACAAAGGATAGATCCAATATTAGTTTCAACATTCATTTTGTTTGGAGTGTAAAATTTATGAATTTTTTTCACCTTTCATCCCTCTTTGATGGATTTAGGCTAGTTTTATTAAATGGTCTAGTTAATAGGTTAGTTTTATTCAATGATCTAGTTAACTAAAACAACGTTGAATGATCATTGATCACAAAATTATTCATATGCAAAAACAAAGTTAAAATTCTATCCACGAACTATTATATGGGAAAACCAAGTTTATATAATGGTTGGTTATATTCCAATTTTACAGAAGTGTTAGCTATATTGATTTTATTAAGAAATACCTTTATATGGAATCATAAATTTATGTGCATAATTGTTGGATAGATTGATTTTATTAAACTCAATGATCTGTTTGAATGGATTTATTAAACTTAATGGTCCAAAAATTTCCACCAATTCCTAAAAGAAAGAAATTACAATAGTTAACTAAGCCTGGTGATATTCTAGAAATAGAGCTAACAAATCCAATGCCTAAAAGAATAAAGAAAAAACTACAGTACTGTAAAGATAGACATTCAAGAGGGAGTGAGGAGCTAAGATGAATTTGTTGGGAAAAATACTAAGAGGGAAATGGGAGGGGGGAGTGGGGGTGAATCAGTATTTTAAAACCACTTAAACTTTTATTTTCTTACTTACATTTTTGTATGCGACTTTATTGAAAGAAACCTGTGTATGTATGCGACTGTTATGAAGACAACTAGTGAATATCCAGTTAGCTTACTTTTTAGATAATTCATCATATGTTTACCTTAAACTAGTGTATCATTACATCAAAAAGAATTAATTAATCAATAACCATGTGCAGTAAGAACAACATAAGCTATCACACAAAAGCAACACATGAACACCAGGATTTTTAGGTGGACATCCAATGTGGGAAAAAAAACACCGCTGTTGTCGTCTCTGTCTTCATCTTATATTATAAAGAAAACATATTACAATATTGTACTAGTGTAGAATCATATTAGCATGTAGGCACCCACCTACAGAAGGCTAAACCCTTTTCTCGTTCTCTAGCACCCAATGGAAGGGAGCTCCAAATCCCTGATCTCGTTAACCAGCACCCACTAGAAGGGATCTCAAAAGCCCTGATCTCATTTAACGACTCCCATCGGAAGGGAGCTCTAAGCCCCTAACCTTTTTTATCAAAACCCATTTAAAGGGAGCTCCAACCCTTTGATCTCATTTATTGACACCGACCGGAAGAGAGCTCTAACCCCTTGATCTGATTTAAAGCTACCACTCAAAGGAAGCTTTGACTCCCTCACTGAATGCTCCAACCCTCAACGTCTTTTTGGACCATGTTTCATAAAATTTCACACTGGATCCACCTGATACAAAAATTCAGAATGTGTAGGATATCTTTCATCAAATTTTCAGACTGGACCCACTACCATTGTTTAAGCCCAATACCAAATATCAAACTAAAACTGATCACTACAATAAATCACTCAATCATTGAATCCACTCAATCAACCAATCACTAAACAAACTGAGACCCAAATCAATCAACACACAGTATCAACTTACTAAACCAAATGATAACCTTGATCAATAAAATATCAGAATATATATGCTACTTTACTTTAGCAAATCCGTGTGTGTACGTGACTTCCTTGAAGCATATCTACGTACAGATATCAAAACACTGAACCCTGAAACTAAATCACTATCATTGTAAAATAAACTCTGAGTCACACATAAAACCATTGAGTCATTCTAGAATAATTACATAAAAATCATTGATCTTCAATCACTGATCTTCAAATAATAGCATCATCATTATTCAACATATTAATCCTCCATTAATTCAACTCCAAACATCGTTATTAAGCCCTGATCATCAATTAAGACTTCATTGATAAACAATAAAAACACAGTAAGATAGATTAGACTGATCAGACATATTCTTCATCAAAACCCTAACTTATACATGCGCTTTCTTCAAAATAATTCCATGTGTATACGTTCTTTTCAAGAATAAAACCTGTGTACAGATCTGAATAGATGCATGACTTACCAGTATTAAACCCATGTGTGTACGTGCCTTTCAAGTTATCAAACCTGCATACAAATCTACAATTATTGACACACACCTTCATTGCACAATCAAGCTTCAGACATACCGGTATCTCGGCATACACAGAATCATCATGCATCAGACATAATGTTAGAGATCAAACCAATCCATTATGAAATAGTCATTTCATATCTATTGGATTTGGTCCATCATCAAATTCTTGGGTGCAAAAGTAGTTTCATATCAAGCAAATAATTAATATCCCATTACATGCACACTTACTTCAGATCCAACATTTCACGAAATATTCATCACTTTCACCCTCCAAGTACTTTGATCTTCATCTCATTTTATAGCTTAGCCCTTATCCAATACCACAGGTCAAAACCGCACTAATGCCGATGGTATTCTTTGATGAGATCAAGTATCCATTGTTGGGATAAATACCATGTGTCAATATTATGGTAAGGACCCTTGGTATTTAGAATACCATGGTGCAGAAATTGTTCACATATTTTCTTCTCCATAACCGCGTATGTATGTGATTTTGTTTCACAAAACTCACTTATACTTCTTCAAGCATCACCTCAAGTAGGTTGCCATCAAGGACAACACATTATTTATAATTCCAATAATCTCCCCATTTGGGCTTGATGGAAACCACTTTGGTGTTTGGTCACCACTTGTAGATACTTATAAAACACATCAAGCTAAGCAACAAGAGTTTCAAACGCAAAGTTACTCTACCATTTTGACATCAATTGAAAAGGCCTAACCAATTCTTGAATGAAGGTTGCTCTCCCTTTGTTGACATGAGTGTTTTAAATCATATTTGAATTGACCATGCTCCCCTTGAGCACATGCTGAAATTTCTGAAGATGTACAAAGAAGTACATGACTCTATGACATGGCCTTTCCTCTCACCAAGGTCTCAAACTTACATCAGTCAGCTAATCATAGTGGGGTTACAAACTACATCATATGCCCAAAAGGATGGGATTACTTGACTTGACCATAATAGTCGACACATGACTGAATTTTACAATGATTACATCATAGGTCTTTACATGACCTTTACATCAAATGAAAAATATGAAATTTATAACAAATACCAAATACCTCTATAGTGAGGCAATAGGACCAAGATACTCTTCAACAACCATCATATACTATGTAGGATATGAACCATAAGCATCAGTCAATAGCAACTCATCATCAATATGCAATATAGGACAATGTAGCTTCAATATCATCAACTAGTATGATCACTAGAGAGTTTTCTATCATCACAACATTTGATAAGCATCAACCATAATTAGTAACTCATGCATCATCATTCAATATCTTCAGCAGCATAAGAAACATCACCATTGATAAGCATCATTATGTTCCAAGGAATTCTAAAACATAACTCCAATAATGCACTATTATAGTAAATTCTCCCCCTAAACCTATGTTGTATGTACCTATTAAATTTTACTACACCACATGCACTGTCAATAGTATAAGAAATATGAATATCAAAACAATCATAAAAATCATCATCAAGACAAAACATGTATTACCGCCCCGGAGATTATACATCACTGATCTTGAGGACCTGATAATCATATTTTGTTCTTATGAGGTCATGTAACCTCACATTACGTCTGCAGTCACTATTAGTAGTATTCATTTAAGAATAATGGACTGCAATAGGAACCATCTTATTTTACTCTCAGTCTCTCTCCTCATATCTGCGCGAATTTCATTCTTCAAGCACATATAATTTATCTGGGTTTCTATATCCTCTTGCTATAACTTTTCCATTTTTTTCATCCATAACCTTGCACTTGGTTGATGTAAACATGATTATATTTTCTTTATCTACCATTTGAACTACACTTAGAATATTCTTCCTTAGTCCTTGAACTAATAAAGCATCAGCTACTCCTCTATGTTTATCAATTATGGCTTTACCCTTTCCCAGAACTTTTGCTGGAACATTAGTTCCAAAAATAACAATACCATATTGGTTTTTCTTGAGAGACTCCATCTTACTCTTATATCTAGTCATGTGTTGAGAGCATCCACTATCTATGCACCATTCATCTTCCTCTTCAAATGAGTAGAGATCAATACCAATCCTTATATTTTCTTCTTCTTTCTTCTTATTATGAGAAATGTTGGAGGATCCATATTTTTTAGGTCTTATGACATTAATATTCTTATCTGGTTGCTTACCATGTTGTCTGTTATGATCAATAGACTTGTTCCTGCATTCTTTGCTACATGCCCAAACTTTTTACAAACATAACATCTTATATGAGTAGAGGAATCATAATATTTCTATTTCATATTCCTTCTATTGCAATCAATGGCTTTGTGACCAAATATATTGCAAGCGAAAAAATACCCCTTAAAGTACATGGAAGTTGATGATCTTTCTATGAGGCTGTTATTAACTTAAAATAATCTACTTGTGCAATTGGCTACAACATGTCCTTAATTATGATATATATAACATTCAACATTATTGATGAGAGGAGAGAATCAATTAACATTTCTATAATTAGGAGTAAATGATTTTCATCGAAGGTTCACTTTGCTTGGTTGTTGATCAGGTTGAATTCTTATCTTTGTTGAGCATTTCAGGTTTTGCATTATTACTCTTTAAATTCCTTGATGCAATTTGTGAACTAGATTCTCCTTCAACATTTTCATGAAAACCAAAACCAGATTTGATGGTGGGAGACCTTTGAGTGTTAACAATATTATCCAAAATATTAGTACAATCTTGAAATAAAAAATGTTTATCTTTTTCTTCTAATTTACCTTTTAGGATGTTTACCTCAACCTCCATTCTTTGATATTTCTTTTGATTTTCTAGATACTACTTCTTCATACCTTCTTCAACCCTTCTTCCTTCCTCCACTTGCTTATATAATTTTATAGTCTCTTCTTTCAGCGAAATTTCTTGTTCTTTAAACGCTTGAAGTATTTCTTCATTCCGCTTATCTGATTTTTCAAGATCTGCTCTTAGATAGACAATCTCAGATTCAAGACCTTCACAATATTGTTTAGATTCCACAACAACACTTAATGATTTGATATGATCCTTGTTATAATATACCTGCAACTTATCTTTAAGATTAATAATATTTTTCAAAACAAGATCAAGTTTTGTTCTAAAATTAAAAATCTCTTCTAACTTGTCTTCTTCTGAATCAACAACTCCATTTGACGTAACGAAGGTTGACACATAGTTAAGGATATGATTACTAGTTAGTTCCCTTCACGAGGAATATTCCTTCTGGATTTATTCATAGATTTCTTGTAGCTTATCCCACACTTTATTTGTAGTTGTACAATGCACAAGAATATTTAATCTTGAATCAAGTATACTACAAAATATGTCACTCAAAGCCTTACTGTTCTGTTGTACTTCCTCGTCCCATGGAGGACTCTTGGTGTAGCCCTTGCATACTAGACACCAAACATCAAGGCTCATTACATTAGGCTTCATATTTTCTTTCCATCGTTGATAATTATCTTTTCTTAGAATATGAACATCTGCATTGTCCATTGTTTCTGACATGCCTTAATCTTATACTTCTAGAGGCATGATTTTTTAATATGTTTTCTCTTTAGAGTGCTTAATATCACTTTTACCCTTGAGTGCAAGTACAGTTGTTTCATCATCATCGTCATCACTATGATTATTGCATAGACAAGGAAATGGACTACAGTTAGAGAAAAATCTGATATCTGATAATTCTTTGTTACCGTCTTCTTCATTCTTGATTAATAGAAAGAGGGGTGGTCCGAAACTTGAATATTTTCTAACATCTGTAACTGTCACTACATTTGACATATCATTTTCAATGTTTTCAATAAAATATCATTTTATTCTAGGGCACCAAACTCATTACTACTTATATATTGAAATTCCATAAGTAATTAACATTCTTGATGAAACTCACCTTCTTAACCATTTCAACGACCATCATTATGTTCATGTGCATAAAAACTTCTCCTATTTATTTTTGCAGCTTCTTTCCCTTTCTCATGATTTCTTTTTATAGGGACACTTAGTAGCATAATGACCAACTATACCATAAGAAAAACACTTGAAGGGAATCTTACCTATGAATCTTCTAGTACACACTCGGAGTTTCTTTACGAAGTTTGCATCTTCTTCTTATGATACATTACCTGATTATTTCTTTTCTTTTCCTTTTGTAGTAGCTTTGAATGGAACTTCTTTGATATCTGAGGGACCCACTTTTCTCATTTCATAGTCTTTTAGAATCCCATGAAGTTGTAGAATAGTAAGATTCTTCAAGTCCTGCATTTATTCTATCGCAGAAACTTTTGAATCAAATTTAGGAGATATAGACCTTAATATTTTTTCAACCAGTGATGTTTCATTTATTTATTCACCAAGATTTGTCATAGAATTCATGATCTGATCTACCCTAAGAAAGAAACTTGTGATAATTTCATCATTGTGAATTCTGAGAGTTTCATATTGAACTCTAATAGTTTGAAGTTTGGCACTTTTTATCTTAGTTTCACCTTCATAACTTTGGATGATCTTGTCCCATATAGCCTTTGTTGCATTTAGCTGCATGACTTTGACAAATTTTGGTTTTGTTAAGCTTCATAATAGAGAATTGACAACCTTTCCATTGATCTCATATGTATTTGTTTTTCTTCATCTGTGGGAATGGATGATGAATATTGATAGCCTCCTTCAACAATTCCCCATACATTTGCTCGAAGTGACCGTAAGTAAGAACTTTTTATTACCTTCCAGAAAATTAGATTGGTTCTATTGAAAAATGGTGGCCTGATAGATGTTGTTCCCTCTTGATCACTCATCTTGATGAATCTCCTTCAAGGGATCAAGCTTCCTCTAAAGGACCTGCTCTGATACCAATTGTTAAAAAAAACACTGAGAGGAGTGGGGGGGTGGTATTAATCAATATTTTAAAACCACTTAAACTTTTCTTTTCTTATTTAGATTTTTGTACTCAACCTCACTGAAAGAAACCTGCGTATGTACGTGATTGTTATGAATACAATTAATGTACATCCAATTATATTACTTTTCAGTTAATTCATCATCTATTTAACTTAAACCAATGTATCGGTACCTAAGCACGCATTAATTAATCAGTAACCATGTGGAGTAAGAATAGAATAAACCATCATATAAAGGAAACACAAGAACACCAAGATTTTTAGGTGGAAACCCAATGTGGGGAAAAAATCACTGGTGTTTTCGTCTCTGTCTTCATATTAGATTATAAAGAAAACATATTACAATCTTGTATTAGCACAAACTCATACCAGCGCACAAGCACCCACCTACAGAAGGAAACAACCTTCTCTTTTTCTCCAACACCCATTAGAAGGGAGATCTAACCCCCTGATCTCATTTACCAGCACCCACTGGAAGGGATCTCCAACCCCCTGTTCTCTTTTAATGACACCAATCGGAAGGGATATTCAACCTCCTTATCGTGTTTACCAACACCCACTGGAAGGGAGTTCTAACTGCCTGATCTCATTTATCGACATCCACTGGAAGGGAGTGGAAACTCCCTGATTTGGTTTACCAGGTACCACTGGAAGGAAGGTTCGACTCCCTGACTAAAGGCTCCAACCCTCAACTCCTTTGTCGACCATGTTTCATAAATTTTCACATTGGATTCACCTGCTACAAAACATCATAACTTGTAGGCCACTTTTCACTAAATTTTCACATTGGACCCACTACCATCCTTTAAGCCCAATACCAAATACTAAATTGAAATTGATCATTGCAAAAAATCACTCAATCATTTAATCAAGTTAATCAACCAATCAATGAACGAACTAAGTCCAAAATCAATCAACTTATTATCAACCAATCAAAGCAGTTAGTTCACTGTAACCAAAATACCAATAGTGAACCAACACACTGCATCAAATTACTAAATCAACTAAAAACCTTGATCAATAAAATAAAATAATATATATGCCACTTTACTTTAGTGAATCTATGTGTGTACATGGCTTCCTTAAAGCATACCCACGTAGAGATGTCAAAACACTAAAACATGAAACTAAATCACTGTAATTTTGAAATAAACTTTGAGTCGCACACAAAACCACTAAATCATTCTCAAATAATCATAGAATCATAATTGATCTTCAATCAGGTAAATATAGTAGCTGTTGGAATTTCTAAGTCTAACAGTTAGAAACCCTTCATGTACTTTACTGATTTATTCCTACCCTACTTGTTCTGTTAATTAACAAGTTATTTACCATGGAAATACTAGAAATAAATACAAGTACATGCTCAACACATTATAGATCGTCAACTGAAGGAAACAAAACAAGCACACAAGTGACACCGTTGTTTTTGGACCAATGTCCCAGGAAAAACCCAATGTGGGAAAAGCGGTACAACTATTTGAGGGTTTTATTATTATGCAGTTTCTAAATACAATCTGGGTGCCAAAACTAGCTCACCCAACATACAATAATCTCAATAGTAGTACCTCTTAGTCGGAGACATATGTTCCGACTGAAACCCCGGATAATCACTCTGGGAGCTTCATAACTCCAATATGCCCCAAGAAACCCCAGAGTCAGTCTATAGGGACAACATCAGCCCTTCCTAGCCCAATGTCACCCTATCTTATCTTGCATCAGCCTCTATAGGCACTGCGTCAGCCCTCTGGCCCTCTGTGTCACCCATGTTGGCCCTTTTGAGGCACTGCGCAGCTCCTAGCTACCTCTGTGTGAGCCCTAACTGGCTTTGCGTGAACCCTTGGCTACCTATACATGAGCCTTAGTTGGCTCTGCATGAACCCCTGGTTGCCTTTGCGTCAGCCCTAGTTGGCTCTGCATGAACCCCTGGCTCATTCTGCATCCCTCACTCTCAGCTACTGCACTGATCCTCCTAGTGTTATATTTGCCTCTCTGCTTCTATATTCACTTCCCCTCAGCTACAACTCTGATCACTCTCTTGACTTCCTCAGCAAACCCAACCCCAGAAAGTCGAAATCTTGATCAACTCAGTCTGTTCTCCAAGTGACCCTCAAGCCTCCTCTTATACTTTTCTCGTTGACAAATCAACGGTCGAGATTAAGTCCCTAATCAATGGCTAAGATTAACTCTGGCTTCATCCATGACTTTTGGACCCTTCTAACACAATTTTATATTAATTCACATTAATATTTTATTTTCCCTAAGTGTAGACTTTGGGACTCCATTAAAAATATTAATTATTTTAATATCTCCCAAACTGTTTAGAATCTGCCCAAACCATTTCTGGGTATTGGATATCTCATGTTTTTTAGCCTCTCCAACAATTTTCAAGGCTAGAACACATCTGATTCTACCCCAAATAAACACTCCCTCTTAGCGAGGATTGTGTTTTAGTAATACTCCTCACTCAGTATCACCTTGATCATCTAGCATCGGTCCCTATGTTGATGCGAAGCCTCCTCGCCCAACATCCTCTACACTATTGCATCATGTACTACTGCCCATGACCTTGCCACTTCCACTGCTACATCTGTATGACATCTCCCTCTACATCTGTGCTCCTACCCATGGCCCTACCACTGTTGCATCTACACTGCATCCCCTTCTCCTCACGCTGCACAGTGCTGCCCATAGCGCTGCGATTGCTAACTACTGCACTGCAACCTAGTTACTGAGAAGGAAGTAACTGATCCACCCAACTCTGACATCCCTATTAGGCTTGAAACACTCTTGATGTCGAAGCTCCCTCTGTCGTTGACAAGTGCTCCCTCTATTGAGCTCTATGTTGCTGCACCAACTCCATGCATCTTGCACTGTTGCCTCACACTGTCACAGGACTCCTGCACTGTAGCTCCCTCTTTCGCTCCATCCACATCCGTCTCTACCGACATCTGTCAATCCTGCTACTCCTCTTCGGGGCTTCCATAGCAAGGTATAATCCAAGAGGCTAGGTACCTCGAGGATCCTGCCCCTCATCGCCTGTAGTCCATTTGACTACAACTCTATGTCTCCCCACTTCCGCTCAAGTGGCATGTGAGCACTCATGGCATAATCATCATCTGTCTCAACTTCCTTCTCTGCCTTTGCTGGCGTAGCCTTGGTCTCAGAGGCCTCTCCCTTGCTCTTCTTCCTTGGACACTGGGTCGCATAATGACCCAATTCCCCAGAGTGGAAGAATTTGACCTTGGAGAGGTCCTTCTTCTTTCGTTTCTCCTACTTTCCCTCAGATGCTAGGGCAACATCCACCTCCTCCTCCTTCTCGATTCTGATCCCATTGCCGTTGCTTCCTGCCTTACTCAGCCATCTGATCTCTTCTTGGCAAAGAGCCGCTCACATTTCCTCAAACTTCGTAGTCTAGAAGGCCAAAATCTTATCCGTTATAGACAGGAATCATGTCAAGCACTTCGCCTGAAAGATGATAGCAATCCTAGGTGACCCAGCTAATTACGACAAATATGAGGAGGCAATGGCGAGGGCCAAGAGCATCATTTTGAAATAAACTTCGAGTCACACACAAAACCACTGAATCATTCTGAAATAATCATAGAAGCATAATTGATCTTCAATCACATACATCTAGTAGCATCATCATTCTTGAACATATCAATCCTTAATTAATTCATCTTCAAACATCATTATTAAGCCTAGATCATCAATTAATACTTCATTGACAGACAATAGAAACACAACATGACTAATTAGACTGATCAGACATCTTCTTCAACAAAACCCTAACTTATATATGTGCTTTCCTCAAAACAATTACGTGTGTGTACGAGCTTTTCAGGTATGAAACATGCATACATATCTGATTAGATATGTGACTTACTAGTATTAAACTCGCGTTTGTACGCACTAGGGAATATTTTAAGAAACCTCCCAAATTTATATGTATAATAAATGGGGAAATCCCCATGGTATATAGAAAAATGTATATGCTATTTTTTAATTGATATAATATACATATATAATTTTTTGTCAAATTTTTCACTGAATTATAAAGTTTTGTTAAATCTTGGTGAATTTTTTACTAGGTTATATAGTGTTTCATATTCTTAGCTAATCTTCTAAAAAATTAGAAAACATTGTAAAACATTGATGATTCCTTGATAATTTATAAAATATATATAATAATAAGAAAGTTATTTAGTTAAATTATAATATACTAATTTTCCATGTTTTGGCAAAGAAAAACCATGAGTAATGTTACTCTAGGTTCTTATTATACACTATTGCAAATATTTTTGCATGTTCTAACACAAAGCTCTTATCACATCTCAAGGGGAAACTAGTTGGAAAGGCACCCCAAAAGGCTTGTGATGTTGAACTAAAGAAATTATTTTTCTGAAACTTGGTCTTGTTTCATCTAGATAACTCAATCATATTTAATGTAACTCATATTCTGTAGGATTTACATGAAAATAAGGTCTATGAATAGCTATATCAAAATCATGAATATTTACGTCAAATCATTTCGTTTTCTCATACAACACTTTTCTAAAAGGTAGATTCTTCTCCAATTCATCGAGTTCAAATAAACCAACAACTTTAAAATATGGTGCTTCCTCGTCATATGTAGGTTTTTCACCTAATTTTTGGATCATAACTATTGTAGTGGTTGTTTCACTTTATTCTACAGTTGACAACTCTAATAATGTTGAATTGGTAAAGATTTATTTGGAATCACACAAAATGAAAAATTAAAATGAATGGAAGATAAATATGCATTGAAACTTAATTTCCTACACGATGAAAAAAGAAATAAATTAGTAACACAAACTCATTAAAATACTACAGTTGGTGAGTATAGTCTTGGCATGTTCATTACTTGGACAAATATGCCACAAAACAATCATCATCAAGGGATTTTTCACTTCAGGAATGGTAGTGCACTAAAAAATATATCGTTCCCATCTAATAACATGTGATGTTTTTTCTTTATTGGTATCAAGTTATAATTATATTAGACAAATGTCAGTCTCATGATAATAGGACTCTTATGATGAAGACATAGGATCCTAGTGGATAGATCATTTTTATCTTGAGTTAACTAAGTAGATGTCATTTTCCTTTCTTAACAAACAATAAGTATTTTCAAAGAAAATTTAAAATAAATATAGTAGATTCTAAAAGAAGAAGATTATTTTGTGACACCACAAAGTGAAAGGAGAAAAAAATTCTCCTTAAATAACCAAATATATAAAGAAAATAATTTATCTTTTATGGCTCAAATTTATCGTAATGTCTACATTATTCTTTATATGATTTAAATATCTTTTCCATTGCTTGGAACCCATTTTATTCTTTCATGGTTAACTCTTTTCCGTTACATTTATATTCTATTTTCATTACTAATCTCACTCCATATTTTATTTCTTTCTTTTTCCTTGATGATGGGTGGAATGTCCACTCAATTATTGGACATTTCAAATATTAACACAGTTTATTCCAAAAGGAATATCAACAATGATTGAAAATATTGATGATGAAGTGGCCTATGATAGAAAACCTTGTGAAAAGGATAAATATCATAGGTTTCTTGTCAATAGGTTGATTAAGGAATCATTTGAGTTCCCACGAGACATCAACTGATCAAGTAACATCAGGAATGTTGAATCAAACTATCCAAGTATGAAAATTAATCATGCCAGCATATATGACTGGAAATGATTGGAGTAAGGATTCCTTTAGGCATACATTATATATTAATTTATTTGTTTATGATGGAATGCATGTATGATAATGATACCTAGGTGGGATATAATGAAGGAAGCGGATTTTCGTATGGAAATATTGTTATAATCCTTTTGATTCAACCATGAATTAGTATCTCATGATTGAGTCACATGAAAATGAGTGAATGGGTTACATAATCATGTTATGAATTTCTATAACACATGAAATTTAATGCCAATAGAGATAATGTGTGAGACCATATTATTGACAGATATGGAAGGATATAACATTGCACAAGAGTCCAATTGTCTCCGTGCTTATATTGGTGTTGTATAATTTAACCTTCTTGCAAATAGTGAGGAGTACATATAGAGAAGAGGTTTGCTAAGGTAATATAGAGTAGATAAGGGGATTTACTTGTAGTATTCATCAGGTATATATGAGAGGTGACTAGATGATGTGTTGAGGTGTTGCCTAGACCTTCCAACTAATGATGGTGGAATACATGGTATAGAAATGTAGTATTTTGACATCAAGCGACAAAGATATATTGAGTAGATGTGATCATGAGTATTGGCACATTGGTTTATTGGAATAAATATTTAGTTTCATCTTGTAATAGTAGGTATTTTAGATAACCCATATACATTAAATCATATTTCCATTTCATTGATTATGATTAACAACTAAAAATGATTGAATTATTAGTTTGTTAATGTTATTCTGAGAACACCTCATGGATGGTAGTAAATATTGAAAGAAAGGATTATGTGCATAGATACTCACTTTTATTTTGTTTATTTAAAAGTTTAGGTTGTAGGAATAATGGTATCAAATATGAAAATGGATGTAATTCTGTAAGAAATATTAGGTTCTACAACACATAAGAGCCAAACACTATGAGAAGGAATCTCATACTTATGAAATATAATATTATTTATGAATTAGACTTGGAATTTATAAGTTTTATTATTATGAATATATCTATGGTAACAATATGTGTATGATACATGGTAGATGATGCCTATTGAAGATGGAAACCCTCGAAGAAAGGCCATTTTTAGGACAAAGGAACCATGTGATTGCCACACGTTATATACTACTAGTGGATGTCTAGTAGTAAGTTAGTGATCTCCTTACATGAGAAATACATGACAAGATGGATCACCTAAGGGATTGTTTAGGAGAGAATAGGACATATAAGCCTAGAAGGTGAGTGTATTAAGGAGGAGGAAACTTAAAAGATCATGTGGGACGGTGGATAGAATCTTGTGGGTGAGTTAGAAAGGATAATGAAATTAATTATTTACTATGGAAGCCATTATATGGGATAGATGCATATCCATACAGATAACTATTAAATAAAAAATAAATGCATATATTTGAATAGATGCTTACATCATGGAATCGAGAAATCTTGTGCATAAGATAAGTGTTTCTTGATAATTGATATAATATGTATGCTTAATTTTACTAATGTAGGCATATGTTGGAATGTTCAAGTCTGGTGGTATACCAAGATAGTGAATAGGATGGCACTGTGATGCAGGAGCATCCAGACTTAGCCAACAATGTGAAAGTTTGTTCACATGTTGTGGCTAAACAAGTTGAAATTCATTGACTGATTGGGCAAAAGCTAGTTTTACTGAGAGGGTTTGATCTCTCAAGAAATGAGTTATATTTCATTATTGTAATAGTTAGAAATTGTCTTATTTTAGTCTGAAAGATAAGTTGTTACGATAGGTGTGAGGTAGAGCTAGGAATTAGAAGATTTTCTGTTAGATTGATTAAAATAGGGATTGATTTGTTAGACACAGTTAGAGTGATATTCGATTGATAACAAGAAGAAAAAATGTAATGAAGAGAGGGAGAGGATTGAGTGGAGCGAGAGAAAGAATAGTGTGGATTGTATTTTGAAACATAGGTCATTCATTGGTGTAATTTGGCCAAGGCCAAGACTCTGTAAGTATGTTATTATGAAAGAATAATATTGTGCGTATGATTGATTATTAGCCTGTAGAAACCCTTGTGACGCTTTCAAATTCTTCATGTCTAGGCAGAGTGTTTATTCCCTTTGTTTACTATGTTCATGCCTAAATCATGTTATTGATAGAAGACAAAGATTTTATTATAAATGTCGTTGTTTAATCCCAGCCATTGGATCCTCCATATTAGATCGGTGGAGTTTACTACATAGTTTTTGTCTTGTAAGAGAAAAACCCAACTTACACTAAGAATCGGCACAAAACATAGTCGGATTTGAAATTTGGACTTGAAAATTTATAGATAGGAACCTATACCCTTATCAGGTCCATAAGACTGATCGGATCGGCACATTGGAGCAGAAGGAGCCTCACAAGTGGATATTACGACTTACGATCGGGCAATTAAATCGTGGCCATTAGATTGCGATATATCGTAACCATTGAATCACGAAACTAGTTTCGCTACAGTGAGTAGTATTTCTGGCGCATTAAAGGTTGTAAGTGGTTTTGAGGGGCAGCCACGTGATCCCATTCTACCTTCGACACCTAGCAATAGAGGAGAGATAGAAAACTATTTATCAGGAGGTTAAAACCCAGTTTTTTGTCCCGCCCGAAATCTCCGACAACCGTCAGATCAAACAGATCTAGATCGACGGTCACAAAGGATTGGTGCATTGACTTTCGGTGTACGATGAGTGTGCTGATTAAAAAGGTAAGATTCTTTGTTTTGGCTTGTTTCAAAGGTATTTCAGTTTAAAAAGAAAAAGGTCGGGTTATAATTAAAAGTGAACCGCGGGGTGATTATTGGGGTTTCTTGAGTTATGCTTCTGCCTGCATCAATTGTGGTATTTGAGAAGAAGTTAAGGTTGATTGCAGCAAAAATGTCACCAAGGAGAGGAGCTGGCATTGGTTGAGGAAGACCTGAAGCAAATGTAGTTCTACTGGAAGAGATCTGAAGTCTGTGTATGAGAATGGAAACAATTGAGACTGCACAGAGAAGAATACCTGATGAAGGAGCTGACAGTGCTAAAGAAGAATCCTTTGAGGAAGAAGAAGAGGAGAACAATGAAACTACCAGAGTTATCAAGATGGAAATTCCTATGTATAAAGGGAGTCTCAATACAGAAGAGCTAATGGATTGGATCAATTCATTGGACAAATATTTTGACTATGAAGAGGAAACTGATGACAAAAAGAAGGTGAAATTTGCAGTTACCAGATTGAAGGGTCATGTAGCTATTTCGTGGGATGAACTACAGACATCCAAAACGAGGAAAGGAAAGTCCAATATCAAGCAATGGGACAAAATGGTCGGTAAAATGAAAGCCAAATTTATGCCTAAGGACTATCAGTTAAATCTTTTTAAACAATTGCAAAATTTAAGGCAAAAAGGAATGTTTGTTAAGGAATACACAGAAGAGTTTTATAGATTGAGTATTAGAGAAAAACATGCAGAAGATGACATGGAGAAGGTAGCTAGATATATCAATGGCTTAAGGTATGAAATCCAAGATGAGATCAACTTGTTGAGTCTGAAGACTATTGAAGATGCCTATCAAGCAGGTTTGAAGGCAGAAGAGAAGATGTTGAGAAAACAGAGTCAGAGGAATAGAGGAAGAAGCTCAGTAAGAGGTAGAGGAACTACCAGACGAAGGGGACAACAACATCTGCATGAAGCAAGAAGCTCAAGTAGTAGACCACCACAGAGGGGAGACTTTAATAGAGGAAGATTTGCACCTAGAGGAAGAGGCTGAGGAACAGATGTTCAGTATTACACGTGTGGAGAATGGGGACATGTGTCATGGGACTATCCTCATAATAAACCAGCAAGTCAGAGGAATGTGAATGTGGCTGAGGCAAAGCCAGAACCACATCTACTTATGGAAAAGGAAGAACCCCCTGAAGTAGGAGAGTGTCTATTATTGAGAAGGACCTTCCTTAAGACAGAGAAGGAGATTGAAGAACTAGCTCAAAGGAAGCGTTTGTTCAGAATTACATGAAAATCTAAAGCTAAATGTTGTAAAGTGATAATTGACAGTGGAAGCACTGATAACCTTGTTTCTACAAAGATGGTGGACAAGCTAGGGTTGGTAAAGACAATACACCCTACTCCTTACAGAGTGTCATGGTTACAGAAGGGACATCAGATAATTGTGACAAAACAATGCAAGGTTGAGATACAAATTGGTACGTATAAAGATGTGATATTATGTGATGTAATGCCCATGGATGTATGCGATGTATTACTAGGAAGACCGTGGCAATTTGATTGAAAAGTTATTCATGATGGGAGGAGAAACACTTATACTCTAGAGAAGGATGGAACTAAACATACACTACTACCATTGAAGGATCAAGCTGACAAGGGAGCACTTGAAAAGAGAGTTATGCTAATGAGTGGGAGGAACTGTTACAAGAGGTTGAAAAATTTGAAGAAATGCATTTTGCTGTCATAGGGAGACCTAAGGTAATTTTGATTTCCACAAACTTAGATGATTTACCTAAAGATATCAAAACTTTGTTGAATGATTTTGTTGATATTTTTGTGGATGAGTTGCCAAATGCATTGCCACCGATCAGGAGTATTAGTCATCATATTGATCTAATACCAGGAGCAAGTTTTCCAAACAAAGCAACATACAGATTAATTCCTCAAGAGAATGCAAAAGTTGGAAGACAAGTACAGGGGCTGATGGATAAGGGGCAAATCAGAGAAAGTCTTAGTCCATGTGTTGTACCAATAGTACTCAGTCCAAAGAAAGGAGGAGAATGGCATATGTCCACAGATTCCAGAGCCATAAAAAAGATCACAATCAGGTACATATTTCCTTTGCCACGCATGGATGATTTAATGGACTCTTTGAGTGGATCAAAATATTTTACTGGAAGACTGTATTTAAAACAAACAATGGGTTGTATGAGTGGTTAATGATGCCTTTTTGACTCACTAATGCACCTAGCACGTTCATGAGATTAATGAATTAAGTCTTGAAGGAGTATGCAGGCAATTTTGTTATTGTTTATCTTGATGATATTTTAGTTTTGAGTAAAATTAAAGAAGAACATCTAGAGCATCTTAAGTTGGTTCTAAGAACTTTGAAGAAAGAGAAACTACTGATAAATCTGAAGAAATGTAGTTTCATGAAGGAAGAGTTAATTTACTTGGGATTTGTAGTTTCTAAAGAAGGCTTGAAGATGGATCCAGAGAAAGTCCGAGCAATTTGGAACTAGTCTATTCCTAGAAATATATTTGAGGTAAGGAGCTTCCATGGTCTTGAAAGTTTTTACAGAAAGTTTATCAAAGGCTTTAGTCAGATTTGTGCTCCAATCCTTGAAACAATTAAATAGATAAATCAGCCATTAAAGTGGACAGAAGCAACATACAAAAATTTTAAATTGCTGAAGAAGAAAATCACAGAGGAACCAATTTTATCTTTGCCTGATTTTGAAAAAGTATTTCAAGTTGAAATAGATGCTAGTGGAGTTGCAGTTGGCGTAGTTTTGAGTCAGGAACCGAGACCAATAGCATACTTTAGTGAGAAATTGAATGAAGCTAAGAAGAATTATTATTCTTATGATAAATAATTTTATGCTATTGTACAAGCCTTAAGGAAATGGAGACATTATTTGCTGCCAAAAGAATTCATATTGTATTCAGATAATCATGCCTTACAATTCATCAATAACCAGCCAAAACTGAACCAGAAACATGCCAACTGGGTAGAATGTTTACAAATCTTTACTCTTGTGATAAAACACAAGAGTGGTAAGTCAAATAAAGTCACTGATGCATTGAGCAGAGTAAGTTTTATTGTGCAAGAATTCAAAGTGGGTGTTGTAGGATTTGAGGAAATGATTGAAATGTACAAAGATGATGCAGATTTCAAAGATATCTATGCAACAATTCAGAATCCAATAGTTCATAACAGAAGTCAGTGGTTGGACTATCTCATTCAAGGAGGCTTATTCTTTAAAAGAAACAAGTTGTGTATTCCCAAATGTTCTATGAGGGAAAACATAATCAAGGAGAAACATAGTGGAGGATTATCTAGTCACTTTGGATAAGATAAATCCTTTGCTCAGTTGAATTCTTTTTATTATTGGCCAAAGATGCAGACTGATGTTAAGAAATTCGTTGAGAAGTGCAAGATATGTCAACATGCTAAAGGGAGAAGCCAGAATATAGGATTGTACCAACCATTTCCAATACTATACTGACCATGGGATGCAGTTAGCATGGATTTTATTTTGGGATTACCAAAAACCCGGAGAGGGAATGATTCTATTTATGCTGTGGTAGATAGATTTTCTAAGATGGCACATTTCATTACTTGTAAGAAGACTAGTGATGCAACACATATAGCTAATCTATTTTTTTTAGAAATTGTAAGATTACATGGATTTCTTGTAAGTATTGTGTTTGATAGAGATATAATGTTTGTAGGGCATTTTTTGAGAACTCTTTGGAAGAAACTAGGAGCTAACCTCAGTTTTAGTTCAGCATACCATCCTCAAACAGATGGATAGACCGAAGTAGTAAACAAGAGATTGGGAAACATATTGAGAAGTTTAGTGTATCAAAATCCTAAGCAGTGGGATTTAGCAGTAGCTCAGGCTGAATTTGCTTATAACGATACTCCAAACTGAAGTACTAGAATGAGTCCATTTTAGATTGTTTTTGGAATGAATCCAAGAGGTGTGTATGAGCTCAGAGATTTAGGTAAATAGGAGACAAAAAGTGTAAAAGTTGAAGAGTTTGCAGAGCAGATGCAGATACTACAAGAAGATGTCAAAGGCAGAATGTAGGAAAGGAGTGAAAAATACAAACAGAGGGTAGATATGAAAAGAAAAGAGAAGGAATTCCTAGTGGGAGATTTAGTTATGGTGTATTTGAGAAAAGAAATATTTTCTTCTACGACTTACAATAAACTGAAAATGAAAAAGATAGGACCATGTAGAATTGTAAGAAAGGTTTTAGCTAATGCATATGAAATTGAGTTGCCAGAAGGGATTGGAATATCACCTATCTTCAATGTTGTAGATTTGTATCCATACAAGGAGATAGAGACAAAGCTATAGGAGGAAACTACAGGAGATGAAGTTCAAACTGTGAACTGGGAAGAACAAATGCCAAAGACAACTTGGAAAGAAGTGGAATTTATTTTGGAGAAGAGACTATCCAAAAGAACTAGAGGACAGACTTATTTCCAATATCTAGTCAAATGGAAAGGACAGCCAGTGGAGGATGCTAGCTGGTTGACAATAGCAGAATTGCAGAAGTATGGAGTAAGTCCTGAAAGTTTGAAGGACGATTCTTTTCTTCCTCGGGAGTCTGATGCAGGAGCATCCAGACTTAGCCAACAATGTGAAAGTTTGTTCACATGTTGTGGCTAAACAAGTTGAAATTCATTGACTGATTGGTAAAAAGCCAGTTTTACTGAGAGGGTTTGATCTCTCAAGAAATGGGTTATATTTCATTATTGTAATAATTATAAATTTTATTATTTTAGGCTCAAAGATAAGTTGTTAGCATAGGTGTGAGGTAGAGCTAGGAATTAAAAGAATTGTTGTTAGATTGATTAAAATAGGGATTGATTTCTTAGACACAGTTAAAGTGATATTTGATTGATAAAAAGAAGAAAAAATGTAATGAAGAGAGGGAGAGGATTGAGTTGAGTGAGAGAAAGAATAGTGTGGATTGTATTTTGAAACAGAGGTCATTCATTTGTGTAATTGGGCCAAGGCCGAGACTCTGTAAGTATGTTATTGTGAATGAATAATATTGTGCGTATGATTGATTATCATCCTGCGGAAACCCTTGTGACGCTTTTAGATTCTTTGTATTCGGGAAGAGTGTTTATTCGCTTTGTTTTCTATGTTCATTCCTAAATCATGTGATTGATAGAAGCCAAAGATTTTATTATAAATCTCGTTGTTTAGTCCCAGCCGTTGGATCCTCCATATCGGATCGGCAGAGTTTATTACATAGTTTTGGTCTCGCAAGCGAAAAACCGAACTTACACTAAGAATTAGTGCAAAACACAGTCGAATTTGAAATCCGGACTTGAAAATTTATAGACGAGAACCTATACCCTTATCGAGTCCATAAGACTGATTAGATCGGCGCATTGGAGCAGAAGGAGCTTGGCAAGTGTGATCCGGATTTAAATAGGAATGCAACAAATTACAGAGATAACCATAACAACAGAGATGTATAAGAAATAATACTTCATTTAATTAATGTAACATAATAAAATATGCCTACAAATAGAAATGGAAATAAACTAGCTAGGGTGATGGTAGCTTATCTCTGAGAAGAGATGTGGCAGCTACATGCCTCTGAATTGTGTTACAATGTGGCTCGAAGGCCTATTTATTGTTTAGAAACAATGGAAAACCCTAAACGTCCAAAAACCTAACCCTAGAAGATGAAACGCCAAACTATGGGCCCTGTTTGGGTAAATTGGTACATCAACTTCCCGGGGTCGTAACTTTGGCATATGATCTCCGTTTGATGCTCACAATATCTTGTTAAAATATCTATTCGAGAACTACAACTTTACGAAGAGCAACATCGGTGTAGGGACCCATGTTGCTCCCAATTTTCCCAAAAAATGTCGTTCAGGGCCTCAAAATGGCTCTAGAAGTTCAAGACCCGAAAAACTACTAAAAATAGTAAGTTGTGCTACAATTAATGAAATTGAAAATGCTGAGAGAAACAATGGAGGGGGTCCAAGTCGACTTGGCAGGTGGCCACCAATATCCACCTAGATCATTCCTCCCCCTAGGAAGCAATGGTCCCCATTGCGTTGAGCTCCTCCATGAGATGGGGAAACTTCTGTTGAACTTGGTCCCTGGTGAGCCACTTGCCCTGGTGAAGGATTTGGCCTGCTTTGACAACTTGATACAGTTGGATATTCTGTTGGTGAGTGTGCTTGATCTGGCTGTCCATGATCCGATCAGTTGTAGCTTGTTCCATGCAATTTGGATTTAATTCTATGGGTGTGAGTTGTTTTGCAATGTTGGATGTGTCTAGTAATGGTGGAAAGTATGGCCGAAGGAGGTCCACATTGAACACTAGGTGCAGGCCAAGGAATGGGGGAATGCTGAGCTCAAATGCATTGTCTCCCACAACCTTGGTAATGGTGTAAGGACCATATT
>APFE031467706.1:131832-170727 GCA_000404065.3 Pinus taeda
GGCTTCTGTTGTGATATTCTTCTTGCAGGCCACCATAATGGCCATCTTCGAGAACCTGTCGACGACCACAAAAACACACTCATTTCCATGCTTAGTGGAAGGAAGGCCTGACATATAATCCATGGAGATGGATTCCCAAGGTCGACTAGGGGTAGGCAGAGTGGTATAGAGTCCTTGCTTCTTGATGGTTGGTTTGGAAATGGCACAGGCAGTGCATGATCTGATGTACTTCCCGACATCCTATCGAAGATTCGGCCAATAGAAATACTTTTGCAGTACTGCCACCATTTTCTCGACCTCGAAATACCCAGCAGCTCGACTGTAGTGTGCTTCCCAAATCATATTTGCATGCTCGCTTGAAGGAACACAAAGGTGACCCAGGTGGCATAACAGGGCATCCTGGAGGTGAAAATCTGGAACATGCCGACCCTCCAAGAGTGTTTGGTATGTGTGGCTGAATTCTAGGTCACTTTTGTAGAGAAGAAGCCAATCAGAAGTCTCGTGCCCACAAGAGTTGAGCATGGTGTTTAACACCATGATCGGTGGTTAACTGAGGCAATCAACAACATTATTGGTGCTGACCTTCTTATACTTGATATTTAAATGGAATTGTTGCAGGTATGTAGACCACTTCTGATGCCGATCATTCTACAATTTCCCTTGGGTCTGTATGAACTGCAGGGGTCGATGGTCTGTGTGGATGACCATTTCCTTCCCCAAAATGTAATGCTTCCATTGTCAGCAGGCCTACACAATGGAATACATCTCTTTGTCATAAGTGGGATACTTCTGGACTGTGTCTGAAAGTGTCTCACTATGATATTCCACTGGATGCCTGTGTCAAGTAAGGACTACCCTAATAACATAGTTAGAGGCATTTGTGTTGACCTCAAATGGTTGTTGCAAATCTGGTAACGCAAGAACTGGTGTCGTGCAGAGGCGATCTTTCAACTCTGTGAATGCCCTCTGTTGAGATTCAGACCAGAAGAATTTTGTTTTCACTCCTCCCTTGGTGGCTTGACTCAAGGGCCAAGTGATATGAGAAAACCCCAACACGAACTTGCAGTAGAAGTTGGCAAGACCTAGAAAGCTGTGGAGCTCTATTAGAGTGGTTGGAGATAGCCAATCCTGATTGACTTGGATCTTGGCTGGATCCACATGCACCCACTGTTCATCAATAATGTATCCCAGATATTGAACCTGGGTCATGCCAAAAGTGCATTTATCCAAATTGGCACATAGCTTGTGTTGCCGTAGTGTTTGGAGAATCTGTCAGATGTGGTGGAGGTGCTCTTCCCAACTCTGGCTGAAGATCAGGATGTCATCCAAGTATACCACTACATATGAGTTGGTGAATGGCCACAAGATGTCATCCATTAGCCTCATGAAGGTTGCAGGAGCATTCGTCAATCCAAAAGGCATAACCAACCATTCGAAAAGGCCTTCCTTGGCTTTGAAGGTAGTCTTCCACACATTAGAGGGTTCGATTGGTACTTGGTGGTATCTTGACTTCAGATTGATCTTGCTAAAATATTTTGCCCCGTTTTGTTGGTCCAAGAGGTCATTAATCCGTGGGATCGGGTACCTATTACAGACAATGATCTTGTTCAGTGGCCAATAGTCGATATAGAGTCTCCAAGTCCCATCCTTCTTCTGTACCAACACGATCGGGCTCCCACAGGGTGATGAACTTGGATGGATGTGACCTTTCTACAGCAGCTCCTGAATCTGCCTCTTGATTTCATGGTTCTCCAGAATGGAGCACCGATAGATTGGTCCATTTGGTAGTGGCACACCTGGGGTTAGATTGATGGAGTGCTTGACCTAACAGTGCAGAGGAACCCCTGCGGGGGAGGTGAAGATGACCTCGTACTCCTCCATGACCTTGTCCATCTATAGTTGTCGTGCGGAGGGGCCTTGTTTGGAGGTCGTGGCCACCGTCTTCTTCTTTCCTTAAGGGTGTATCATCAGGAAAACAAATTTCCCAGTTTTGGAAATGAGCTCACTGCATTGTTTTGTAGTAACCAAAGAGATGGCGATAGGTGGTGCTACCTTTCGTATCCTGTACAACTTATTTCCCAATGTAACAATAATAGCACGGGACCTTGATTCATACACAACATATCGCTTCCATAAGTATGGTTGTCCTAATAATACATCACAAACTTCAAGGGGAGAAATGTCACACAATACCTCATCTGTGAAGGGTTTGATGTTGTATGGAAGGCGACACTACTGGCTCACGTGAAGATCCCGTCCTTGGTGAAGCCACCTGATGATGTATGGTTGTGGATGTGCTGTGGTCGGTAAGCCCAACTGCTTCATGACCTATGCCGAAATGAGGTTAGTTTGGCTCCCGCTATCGACAATGAACTGTAGTGGGGAGCCCTTTACCCACATCTGGGAGTGGAAGAGTTACTCCTCCTCCTCTGGATCTTTAGGTTCCTCCTTCTGTATCTTCATGGTGGCAACAGTGGCGTTGGGTTGTGCATCGATAATTTGCTTCCCTTTGTCATTTCCCTTGTTGGGTTCTGACTCAGAGTCGGAACATGCATCTGATTCTAAAACCTTTAGCTTGGCCACCAGTGACTACTTGGCCTAACACTCACTTGTGTTGTGAGTGGAGCTCTTATGGAACTCACACCACTTTCCCGTGTCCTTTTTCGGCTTCACAGCACTATTCTTTGCTTGTAGCTTTGATGGGTTGTCTTGGGCCATCCTGCCTTGGCTTTGTCCTTTGTTTTGTGGTTTGGGGGCACCTTTCCCTTGCTTCAAATTCACAAATCCAAAGTCTCGCTTCTTCTGTTTAAACTTTTGCTTGACCTTGACAGCATATCAGTATGCCGTGCTGAGCGAGGGGATGTTTAGGAATTCTATTTCTTCTTGGATGTACTTGTGTAGGCAACATTAGTATTTGAGTACCAAATGCTACTCCGAATCTTTGATACCCAACTTTGTACGAAGGGTATGGAAAATATTGGTAAACTCCGGCATGTCTTGGTCCCTTCCTTGCCGCAGCATCATCCACTTTATGTATTGATCCTCATAGCTTCCGACAAGGTAGTACTGCTCCTTGATGGCATCTCAAAATGAATCCCAAGTGGGTGCGGCTGCAAATAGTGAGCCTGTACTTTCATCCTTCAGCTCACAATAGGTTTCCCACCAGTGCTTGACGTGGGGGGATACTTTGAGAAGAGCGAAAATAATCTTATCCTGATTGGAAAAATCATGAATAGAAAAACTACCCTCTAGCAGATTTAACCATTTATCTACAACATTTGCGTCTATTTGACCCTCAAAGATGGGGATTTCCAAATTAACTTGTACCTTGAAGGGTGTGGCATTTCCAGAGGAGCTGCTGGAAGCCGATGCGTCACCTCTAGGTAGCCGTTGAAGGATCTGGGGAAAGTTGTCCATCATCGCATTCCTTTGTCACTCAAGGGATTCTTCGAGCAAGATTTTGATAGGATCTCCTACCCCCTCGTCTTTCTTTTCATCTGCCATGGAAGGCCGTCGAGATTTGCGAGGCTAGTCTTGTAAGGGTTCGACCAATTCAAGCCCTAACTCCTTATATCCTGACCTCGTTGGGGACATGCAACGAAAAATAGAGAAAAAAAGCTGACTACTCTAATACCACTTATCTGGATTTAAACAGGAATGCAACAAATTACAGAGATAACCATAAACATAGAGATGTAGCAGAAATAATACTTCATTTCATTAATGTAAAATACTGAAATATGCTTACGAACAGAAATGGAAATAAAGCAGCTAGGGTGATGGTAGCTTATCTCTAAGAAGAGATGTGGCAGCTACATGCCTCTAAACTGTGTTACAATGAGGCTCGAAGGTCTATTTATTTTTGAGAAATAATGGAAAACCCTAAACATCCAAAAACCTAACCCTAGAAGATGAAACTCCAAACTGTGGGCCCCGTTTGGGTAAATTGGTACATCAACTTGCTGGGGTCGTAACTTTGCCATATGATCTCCGTTTCACATGCAAATATCTCGTTAGGAAGATCTATCCAAGAACTGCAAATTTGGGAAGAGCACCATCGGTCCATGGCCCCATGTTTCTCCCAATTTTCCCAAAAAATGTCGTTTATGGCCTCAAAATGGCTCCGAAAGTTTAGGACCCGAGAAATTGCTAAAAATATTAAGTTGTCCTACAATTAAGGAAACTGAAAATGTTGAGAGAAACAATGGTGGGGGTGCAAGTGGACTTGGCAGGTGGCCACCAATATCCACATGGATCAAAGTGGATATTACGACTTGTGATCGGACAATTAAATCATGGCCGTTAGATTGAGATGTATCACAACCATTGAATCGTGAAAGTACTTTCGCTATAGTGAGTGGTATTTCGAGCACATTAAAGGTTGTAAGCGGTTTTGAAGGACAGCCACCTGATCCCATTCACCCTTTGACACATAGCAGTGGAGGAGAGATAGAAAACCATTTATCGGGCAGTTAAAACTCGGTTTGTTGTCCCGCCCAAAATCTCTGACAACCGTCAGATCAAACAGATCTAGATCGATGGTCACAAAGGATCAGTGCGTTGACTTTCGGTATATGACGAGCGTGCCTATTAAAAAGGTAAATTCATTGTTTTGGCTTGTTTCAAAGGTATTTCGGTTTAAAAAGAAAAAGGTCAAGTTATAATTAAAAGGGAACCGCGGGGTGATTATTCGTGTTTCTTGAGCTCTGCTTCTGCCTGCGCCACATTGCAATTACAACTGAAGAATTTGGAAAATAAGTGTTATTAATGAGAAGAGAATATTTATGATTGTTTTATTTGAAGGGGGATATGATAGAGTGTCCTAGTATTGAATCACATTGATTTATACTTAATTATGATTAAATTTTCAATTTTGTTTAGCATGTATATTTTGATTACCATGTTTTATTTACACCATGAGGAGGAAATTTTATGGTAGATTGAATAATGTAAGTATTATCTTTCTTGAATTTAATAAAATAATAGAGCTACCTAAGATAGGAGCACATAAAAAAGGGGTTATGGTAGAAGGAGATGGGAAAGGTGAGAGGGTACTAGTGGGTTATGCATGCCGAATAATCCTTAGTTTTCCATTTTTCCAAACTTTACTTTGTTTCCTTCATCACCATGTTCCTTACTAAAAATATTGAAACCCTAACTACCAATCATGGAACACATGTGGTGGTTGTGGAGATGTACACCTTCCACAATTACGAAATCAAGGAGATAAGTACCTTCATCATGGGAATTGTGAGAGTGGTAAAACCTATATTTTCTCACATTTTGTTTGAAAAAAATCATGTCCCTACAATAAGGGGGGAAATAAGGTCTTGTGGGGTGTTGGAGACAAGGTGATTCTTTTGTTCATTCATTCATCATTATACCCCCCAAACATGTGGCTGATGAGGAGGGGAAAAATCACAATTGGATGTGCGAAATTGATTATAGAGAGGAAATGATTCATGCAGTCTTAGAGGCATGTATGCGAACAGTTGTAGCGAAGAAGGAATGATTCATTATTGTCCATTATTAGACTAGGAAAAGCAACATAGGACAATACAATGATCACCTAAATGACAATTAACTTTGGTTCTAAGGTGAATGGTGTAGGCCATTTCACATTCACATGAATGGTGTGTGGCCATTATGAACTCATGACAACAATATTGAAGAGAGATGCATGGGGCTAAAGACAAGAGAGAAGGAAAATCATATGGAAGAGAAGTAGGTTATAAGAGAAAGAAATAGAGGGAGAGGTAAATTCATTCTCTCTTAGTTGATTCTAACATCCATGAAAGTAGTTTTATAGGTATTGATTCATACTAGGAGGTTGATCAAGGAATGATAGACACCATTTTGAATTCAAGTGATGAGAACTACATAAATATGTATAGATTATGAAAATAGATGACGAAGAGATTCAAATGGTTAGAAGCTAATTCCTTGGAAAATAAGTGAAGTATAGAGAAGGATAACATAGAGAGATTCAAAAATTAGGTTGGAAAGGGATCCAGGAAAGGTATTTGTGATGGAGAAGCCATGGGTAGAATATAAGCAGGAAAGCATAGTGTGGGTTGAACGACCAAGCAAGGAAGCCTTTAAAACTTGAAAAAGGTCAAGAACTAAGTAAATGTTGTTGGAGTTAATGGATAGTATCTAGACCCTCTATGCACAAATAGAGGGAGAGATGAAAGGCTTTTGAAGGAATATTGAGTAGATAAGGAAGGTATTCTCCTTTTACTATGTAAGGAAAGCAATGTGTCACCAAAATGGATGTGTTGTTCCAAGAAAAAAAATTAGTGGTGAGACAATGGGATAGGTAATTTTTTGTCCAAAGATAGAAAGATTTCAATAAAAATGTTTTGATTTTCCTTAGTGGTATCATAACCTCAATTGGGGTTGCCTAGTATAAAAAGAATAAGCACAATAGAGTGTATGGTTGGGTGGAAAATTTATCTACCTAAATTAATGTTGGCCTTCAACTTTCAAATAGATAAGTTTTTCCTTTAGTTTGTTTATGAAATTTATTAATACAATGCACGTTGGTGGAGTATTTTAGTATTTGAATGTTGAATGTTGAATATTTTTATATGTTTACTATTTCTTCATAATGGGAAATCAATGTTATATGTGCCAATGTAATTCTTATAAATGGAATTTTATATGATGGTACAACATTTTTACTAAGTATCATTATCTCTATTTATTTTTGGATGTGAGTGTGTGAGGAAACATCCATAATGTAATCCCTTGTGATGAACATGTTATGTGAATTGCTATTTTGGTTATAGGATACCATTAGGGAATAAGGAACAGTGGACAGAACATATGCTTTCTTTGCTAACTTTATACATGAAACTAGAGTTATATATTATGCCTTGTCTACTTAATCATACTCATCTAACTTGTAATTTTCTATTTTATTAAAATAAGAACTCACTTGTTATGAGCCCCAAGAGTTAGCTCAATCCGTCAAATTAGTGCCTCGCCAATTGGGAGGTCACAGGGTCAATTCCTGAAAGCTTTTGGGGTCAAGTCAGTAAATAGGCTGAGGGGTGTGACCCCGTTTGGGTGGGGTCCACCCTAGTGTTGAACCGTGGACCTAGCAGCTACCGAGTGACCACAGATATCCGTGAACCTCATGTGAAAAAAAAAAGAACTCACTTGTTATGCACAAAACTATAAGTAAAACAAATATATACCATTTTCAATAATTTTTTTGATTAAAATTAATGTAACAAAAATTTAGATATAAAATATAATTGTGTAAGGGAAAATTCCAAAAGATAGCATTCCTATATACCTTAGGGTTTTGAAAACCAGACTATGCATGAAGATTTTTCTTTATCCAAGTGCTTTTTGAGCATTTTAGATAAAAATCCATATGTACAATGCCTCATATTCTTATTGAGAGTGATCATGGTGATTTTTTTGTTTGCATGTATGTTTACATCCATGGTATATGAGGATAAACTCTTTAGTTAAAAAATTAATTGCAGTACTTGGAACTAACAACAAATTTGTGCACACATGATCAAATCAGTGTACACGTACACGCACACATTTTTATTGGTTTAGATTGGATTTCAATCTTGGAGAGAGAGTATATAGGATTTTTTTTTTAGAGGAGCAAGACAATCTTGTAGCTCCAAGGAAAACCTCTTTTACAGTGAAAATTGACTAGACAAATTGCACACAACACATATGGAAACCTAATCGATTTGTTATATATATATATATATACCCACACAGACACATACCACCTATAATTTTTCGTTGTTTAAATTATATTTTTGAATGTAAAAAATGAGTTCAATGTCTTCAAAAATTACTTGAGAACTTTGATTTTCTAAACTACATAGCTTAAACTAGCAAGTCTAACACATCTTTGCTTGATTTCAAACAAAATTGACCAAAAAATATCCTTAAAAAAGGACCACAATGAGACTACTTAAAAATGTTTTAGCCATAATATATATATTTTTTTCAATTGCTTTATAAAATGAATATATAGTTTTTTTAATCATATATAATATATGCACATTTAAGTATTTTTCTTGAAATATCTTATCTATGCAATATATTTTTCATATTAAAATGAGTTTTTTGTTATTAATATATTTTTAATATATTTCAATATTAATTAACCCTCCATATTAAAATATTTTATTTATTAGGCACATTGAATATTTATTAATAATTATATATATATTTAAATGTTGGATTTTAATTTGACAATAATAATTAAAAAAAAATACATATCTCCTTGAACTTTATTACTTTTAATTACTCCTCTTACATCATTGAAATATTTTATTATGATAAACATTAAAATAATTAGTCATTTATGCTCTCTCCCTATACATATGCATGAAGTTGAGATTGAAATAAATTATTCGACATGCATATTTAAAAACATCATTTGAGTCATGTACTAGAACATTTAAAAAAAAAATTAAGTCCAATATTGAAATATTTTTAGAAAGTATAAGAATTATACAATTTGTTGTACTGAAAAGTATAACATTGTTATTATTATTTTTAGTTTATTTATCCATAAAATTGGTATAGTATTATGATAGTTCATATGAACATTGACATGTTTTATTTATGGTTGACAGTAAGAGTATAACATGTATATTTATTTTTTTTCATAGCCCACATTTTTTATTTACAGTGAAACAATTGGCTAAAAAAATTGCACACGACAGATTTAATCCCTCTCGAAACCTATTATATCTATAATTAAGATATATGTACACACACACACACACACACACACACACACACACACACACCACATGTAATTTTTTAATGTTTTCAATTTTTTTTAATGTCTTCAAAATGTTAAATATCTCTCCTCTTCATGCTTACCATATACATGAACAGGGTGTTAATGAATGTTGATGTCTATGGGCACCCAGTAAATAAAACTTGCACTACATCTATGCATATAAAATCACTCAAAATATCTCCTCCATCTTCATCTTCATCTTTGTAATGAAATTTATTTGATGTAAATAGTTTCAAATTTATTATTCATTTTCTTAAATTCTCATTTTAATATAACCTTTTTTGTTTCAATCTTGAATGTTTTAGCCCTTGTTTTGATAATACATCTATCTTAAATATATTTGGTTTTTTTTTTTTTTAATAAGATGTTTTCAACATCCATTCAACAGTCCCTGTTTTGATAATACATCTATTTTAAATATATCTAGTTAATTTTTTTAATAAAATCTTATTAGACATCCATTCAATTGTGTTCTAGCTAAGCTTTTCAAAAGGCTAGCACCTTACTATTCCAAGAATAACAAAAAATACCTTATCAATTCCTAGTAGAAACGTAATCAATAAAATTTAAACAATTTTAGAGAAATTTGATTTTCAGTGTGTTCTAGTAAATAGTCTTTTGGTAGGGTTTTTCAATCTGTCACCACCTTGGTATTCAAATAGTAAGAAATACTTTATCCTTTCTTAGTGGAAACATAATTTACATACAGTGTACATTGAAGATAAAGGGTAAGTAATAAAGTAAATGATGGAATTTGGGTTTTATTGATTTTGGAATGTAAGCGTTTACTTTTTTGGAATAGAGATTTTTAAATTTTTCATAGATGATGACTTAATGATGGGTGGAAGATGAAAAGAAAGAATCAAACATCAATAGTTTTAATGGGATTGAAAATTCAAAAATCTATTATCTAAATAATATTTGAAAATG
Organism: Pinus taeda; assembly: GCA_000404065.3. Taxonomy (NCBI): domain Eukaryota; kingdom Viridiplantae; phylum Streptophyta; class Pinopsida; order Pinales; family Pinaceae; genus Pinus; species Pinus taeda. The sequence continues at coordinate 141,557 of APFE031467706.1, forward strand.
ACAAGTATATCTCAGAAAATTCATAATTATATATACTAAAAATTCATTAAAACATAGACTTATATGTACCAATGTATGTTCATTCTTGACTTGTTAATTCTAATTCCACTACTTTGCGAACAACCATGTACCACTGTTATCAATCTTGAGTTCTTAATTCAAATTCTACAACTTTGCGAACAACCCTCCTATATGATTATGACTAAACATATGCAAACTTGGATGATGGCAAGAACACTATTCAAACTTTAATTTTAAAATAAAAATGAATTATTATTTTATGACCACTTGTTCCAAAAATTGGCGGTCATTTTCTTGAAATTAATCCCAATACCATGAAATAGGGGCAAATGAAAGAAAAAAGCATTTTTTTACACTGAATGGGGATGGAGAAATAACTATCATAAATAACTATTCTTGAAGATTAGGGCTCATGGAAGGTTGTAACTCTTAATTTCAAGGGCTAATTTTTTATTTTTATTTTTTTTACCTTCTCCCTTAAAATAAGGTGGGCTAATATACATACCTAATTTTTTATAAAATAAATTTGAGGTGATTTTTATCACTGTACTATGATACAAAATATTCTCCCAATAAAAATTTAAAACACCTTAATTTCACCCAAGGGTGAAAATTCACCACTAACATTTTCCATGGTATATGCATCTTAGGTTATCAAACCCACGTACATATCTACAATTATTGATGCACACCTTCACTGCACAACAGAACTTTAGACATACCCATATCTTAGCATGCACATAATAATCATGTGATGCACACCTTCATTGCACAACAGAACTTTAGACATACCCATATCTCAACATGCACATAATAATAATGTTTCAGACATAATATCACTGATCAAACCAATCCATTATCAAATAGTTATTTCAGATCTATTGGATCCAGTCCATCATCAAATTCCCGAATGCAAGCATAGATTCATATGAAGAAAACCATTAATATCCCATTACATGGACACTTGATTCAGTTCTAACTATTCATGAAATATTCATCACTTTCACCCTCCAAATATTTTGATCTTCATCTCCTTATATAGCTTAGCCCTTATCCAATACCATAGGTAAGAACCACACTAATGCCAATGCTATTCTTTGACCAGATCAAATATTCGTTGTTGGGCTCAATACCATGGGTCAATACTATGGTAAAGACCCTTGGTATTTTGAATACCATGGTGTGGAAACTATACGCCCCCTTTTTTTTCCATACCTTCGTATGCATGCAACTTTGTTTCATAGAACCCATTATACTTCTTCAAACTCCACCTCAAGTAGGTTGCCATGAAGGACAACACATTAGTCATAATGTCAATAATCCCCCCCTTTAGACATGATGGAAACCACTTTGGTGTTTGGTCACCACCTCCTGCAGATATCTCTAAAACACATCAAGCTAAGCACAAAGCTTTTCAAACTCCAGGTTACTCTCCTCCTTTGATTTCAAGGGAAAAGGGCTGTCCAATGCTTGAATGAAGGCTTCTCTCCCTTTATTGACATGAGCGCTATAAATTTGATCTGAATTGAACATGCCCCCCCTTAAAACATGCTGAAATTTCTGAAGATATACAAAGAAGTACACGACTCTATGACATGACCTTTCCTATCACGAAGGACTCAAACTTACATGAGTCACCCAATCTCAGTGGGGTTACAAATTACATAATATTCCCAAAAATATGGGATTAATTGACTTGACCATAATAGTCCATACATGAATGACTTTTACAATGATTACATCATAGCTCTTTACACGACCTTTACATCAAATGACAAATATGACATTTATAACAAAGACTAGAAACTTCTATAGTGAGGTAACAAGACCAAGGTATTCTTCAAAAAATCATATACTATGTAGGATCTGGACCATAAGCATCTTTCAACAACAACTCATCATCAATATGCAAGATATGACAATGTAGCTTCAATATCATCAACCAATATTATCACTAGAGAGTTTTCTATCATCACAACATTTGATAAGCATCAACCATAATTAGCAACTCATGCATTATCATTCAAGAGCTTCAAAAACATAAGAAACATCATCATTGATAAGCATCATTATGTTCCAAGGAATTCTAAAACATAATGCCAACAATGCACTATTATAGGAAATTCTCCCCCTGAACCTGGGTTATATGTATAAGTTCATTGTCACTACACCAGATGCACTGTCAGTAGTATAAGAAATATGAATATCAAAACAATCATAGAAATCATCATCAAGACAAAACATGTACTTGTCCACTTGAGATTATACATAGCTGATCTCGAGGACTTGAAAATCATCTTTTTTTCTTATGAGGTCATGTACCTCATATTACTTCTGCAGTCATTGTTTGAAGTATTCTTTTAAGACTAACGGATTGCAATAGGCACCATCTTTTTTTACTCTGATTTTGAATCCTCATATCTATGATAATTTTGTTCTTCAAGAACATATAATTTTTTTTGATTTCTATATCCTCTTGCTATGAATTTTCTAGTTTCTTCATCCATAAACGTGTACTTGGTTCATGTAAACACAATTATATTTCCTTTATCTCCCATTTGAACTAAACTTGGAATATTCTTCTTTAGTCCTTGAACTAATAAAGCATCAACTACTCCTCTATGTCTATTAATTTTGGCTATACCCTTTCCAAAACTTTTGCTAGAACATTATTTCTAAGAATAACATTTCCATATTGGTTTTTCTTGAGAGACTCCATCTTACTCTTATCTTCAGTAATGGGAAGAAATCATCCACTATCTATGTACCATTCATTTTCTTTTTCAAATGAGAATAGAGAAAGATCACACCTTATCCATTCTTCTTATTTCTACTTATTATGAGAAATCTTGGTGGATCCATTTTTTTAGGTCTTCTGGCATCAATGTTCTTATCTGGTTGCTTACCATGTTGTTTGTGATGATCCATAAACATGTTCCTGCATTATTTTTCCACATGCATGAACTTGTTACAAGCATAACACCTTATATGAGCATAGGAATCATAATATTTCTATTTCATATTCCTTCTATTGCAATCAATGGCTTTGTGACAAAATATATTGCAAGCAAAACAATACCCCTTAAATTACCTAGAAGCTGATGGTCTTTTTGTGAGGAAGTTATTATCTGCTGCAACGTGGCCATAGTTATGACATATAGAACATTCAATACTATCGATCATGGGAGAGAATCGATTAACATTTCTATAAATAGCAGTAAATGATTTTCTTTGAAGGTTCACTTTCCTTGGTTGTTGATGAGGTTGAATTCTTATCACTTTGTTGAGAATTTTAGGTTTTGCATTCTTACTCTTTAAATTCCTTACCTGAGGTTGTGAATTAGATTCTCCTTCAACAATTTTATGAAAACCAAGACCCGATTTGATGGCAGGAGACCTTTGATTACTAAGAATAATATCCAAAATCTTAGTACTATCATGAAATCCCAAATGTTTATATTTTTCTTCTAATTTACCTTTTAGGATGTTTACCTCAACCTCCATTCTTTGATATTTCTTTTCCTTTTCTAGATACTACTTCTTCATACCTTCTTCAACCCTTCTTCCTTCCTCCTATTGCTAATTTAATTTGAGAATCTCTTCTTTCAGCCTATTTACTTGTTCTTCAAATTATTGAACTAGTTCTTCATTCTTATTATCTAATTTCTCAAGATCGACTCTTAGAGAGATGATGTTAGCTTCAATAACTTCAAAATATTGTTTAGATTCTACATCAACATTTACTGATTTAATAAGATCCTTTTTATCATATGCTTACAACTTATCTTTAAGATTAATAATATTTTTCAAAGCAAGATCAAGTTTTGTTCTAAGATAAAAAAATCTCTTCCAATGTGTCTTCTTATGAATCAACAACTCCAATTGATATAACAAAGGTTGACACCTTCTTAAGGATAGAATTACCTGGTAGTTCCCTTGATGAGGAATTTTCCTTTGGGATTTCTTCATGGATTTCTTGTAGCTTATCCCACACTTTCTTTGCAGTTGTACAATGCATAACCTTATTTAATGTTGAATAAGGTATGCTACAAAAGGTGTCACTCAAATCCTTATTGTTCTTTTGCACTTTCTCGTCCGATGGAGGAATCTTGGTGTATCCATTACATACTAGATATCAAACATCAATGTTCATTAGATTGGACTTCATATTTTCTTTCCATTGTTAATAATTATCTTTTCTTAGCATATGGACATCTGCATTGTCCATTGTTTTTGACTTTCCTTGATCTTCTACTTCTAGAGGCATCATTTTTAAATTTGTTTTCTCTTTAGAGTGCTTACTCTCACTTTTACCCATGAGTGCAAGTTTAGTTGTTTCATTGTCATCATCACTATCATTATTGCATAAAAAAGGAAATGGATTGTAGTTAGAAAAAAATCCCATACCTCGTAATTCTTTGTTACCATGTTCTTCAGTCTTGATTAATAAAAAGTGGGTTTCTCCCAAACTTGAATATTTGTTGACATCTGTAACTGTCACTACATCTCATATATCATTGTCAATGTTTTCAATAAAAATAACTTTTTCTTATAGGGGATCAAACTCATTACTACTTCTATCTTCAAATGCCAAAAGTAATTGACATTCTTGATCAGACTCACCTTCTTCACCATTCAAAATACCATCACTATATTCATGTGTATAAAAACTTCTCTTGTTTTCCAAACTTCTCCTATTTATTGTTGCAACGTCTTTCCCTTTCTCCTGATTTTATTTACAGGAACACTTCTTAGTGTAATGACCAACTCTACCAAAAGAAAAACACTTTAAGGGAAGCTTACCTCTGAATCTTCTAGTACCCACTTGGAGTTTCTTTACAAATTTTTCCTCTTCTTCCTCTGATACATAACCTAATTTTTTATTTTCTTTTCTTTTTGAAGTAGATTTTAATGCACCTTGTCTGATATCTAAGGGACCCACTTTTCTCATTTCATAGGTTGTTAGAATCCCATGAAGTTGTACAATAATAATATTCTTCAAGTCCTGCATTTCTTCTATGGTAGAAACTTTTGAATCAAATTTAGGAGTTAGAGACCTTAATATCTTTTCAACCAATGATGTTTCTTTTATTTATTAACCAATATTTCTAATAAAATTCATGATCTCATCTACCCTAAGAAAGAAACTTTTGATACTTTCATCATTGTGCATTCTGAGAGTTTCATATTGAATTCTAAGAGTTTGAAGTTTGGCACTTTTTACCTTGGTGTCACCTTCATAGTTTTGGATGATCTTTCTCCATAAAGTATTTGTTGTATTCAACTACATGACTTTGACAAATTCTATTTCTGTCAAGCTTCCTAACAGAGCGTTGAAAACCTTTTCATTGATCTCATACTTCTTATTTTCTACTTCATCTGTGGGAATTCAGGATGGATATTGATAGCCTCCTTTAATGATTCCCCATTCATTCCTCTCCAAGTGACTGTAAGTAGGCTCTTGTTCTTACCTTCCATAAAAGTAGATTGGTTCCATTGAAAAATGGTGGCCTGATAGATGTTGTTCCCTCTTGATTTCTCATCTTGATGAATCTCCTTCAAGCAATCAAGCTTCTTCTGATGGACCTTCTCTGATACCAACTGTTGGGAAAAATAATGAGAGGGGGGGGGGGGGGGGGGGGTGAATCAATATTTAAAATCACTTAAAATTTTATTTTCCTACTTACATTTATTTACGCGACTTTACTGAAAGAAACTTGTGTATGTACATGACTGTTATAAAGACAACTAGCATATATCCAGTTAGCTTACTTTTCAGTTAATTCATTATCTATTTGACTTAAACCAATGTATCAATACTTCAATAGGCATTAATTAATTAGTAAACATGTGCAGTAAGAATAGAATAAAACATCATAGAAAATAAATAGATGAACACCAAATTTTTTAGGTGGAAACCCAATGTGGGAAAAAAAACCACCGTTGTCATTTCTTTCTTCATATTATATAACAAAGACAACATATTACAATCTTGTACTGGTGCAGACTCACACCATCATGGAGGAACCCACTTGCAGAAGGCTACAACATTATCTCATTATCCAACACCCACTGGAAGGGAGCTCCAACCCCCTGATCTCATTTACGAACACCCACTAGAAGAGAGCTCCAACCCCCTGATCTCTTTTATCGACACCCACTGAAAAGGAGCTCTAACCCCTTGATATCATTTAACATCACCCATTAGAAGGGAGCTCCAATGCCATGATCGCATTTACTGGCACCCACCGGAAGTGAGCTCCAACCCCATGATCTGATTTACCAACTACCACTAGAAGGAAGCTTCGACTCCCTCATTGAAGGCTCCAACCCTCAACACCTTCATGGACTACATTTTAGAAATTTTCACACTGGATCCACCTCATAGAAAACATCATGAATTGTAGGCCACTTTTCATCAAATTTTCAAACTCGACCCATTACCATCGTTTAAGCCAAATGTCGAATATCAAACTGAAACTGATCACTGCAACAAATCACTCAATCATTGAATCCACTCAATCAACCAATCACTGAAGAAAATGAGACCCAAATCAATCAAATTATTCTCAACCAATTAAAGTAGTTAGATCACTATAACCAAAATACTAATACTGAAGCAACACATTTTATCAACTTACTTAATTAAATGAAAACCTTTATCAATAAAATATTAGAATATATACTCTACTTTACTTTAGCAAATCCGCGTGTGTACGTGACTTCCTTGAAGCATACCCCCATATAGATCTCAAAACATTGAACGCTGAAACACAATCAATGTCATTATGAAATAAACTCTGAGTCACACATAGAAGCACTGAATCATTCTGAAATAATCACAAAAGCATCATTGATCTTCAATAACATACGACTAGTAGAAGCATCATTCTTCAACATATAAATCCTCAATTAATTCATCTTCAAACATCACTATTAAGCCTAGATCATCAATTAAGACTTCATTGAAAAACAATAGAAGCACAACAAGACTATTTAGACTAATCAACCATCTTCTTCAACAAATCCCTAACTTATATACGTGCTTTCCTGAAAAAATTATGCATGTGTACGTGCTTTTTAGGAATCAAACCTGTGTACATATCTAAATAGATACGTGACTTACCAATATTAAACCCACATGTGTACGCACCTTTTTGGTTATCAAACCCGCGTAAAGATCTCCAATTATTGACACACACCTTCGCTACACAACAAAACTACAGACACACCCATATCTAGGCATACTCATGTGTAAGACATAATATCACATATCAAGTGAATCCGTTATCAAATAGTCATTTCAGATCTATTGGATCTGGTCCATCATCAAATTCCCAGGTGCAAACATAGTTTCAGATCAAGAAAATCATTAATAGCCCATTACATGCACACTTGCTTTAGATCTAACTATTCATGAAAAATTCATCACTTACACCCTCCAAGTAATTTAATCTTCATCTCATTATATAGCTTAGCCCTCATCCAATACCATAGGTCAAAACCACACTCATGTCGATGGAATTCTTTGACGGGATCAAATATTCATTGTCGGGGTCAATAGCATGGGTCAATACTATGGTAAAGACCCCTGGTATTTAGAATACCATGGTGCAGAAACTGTATGCACCTTTTCTTCTACATACCTGCGTATGTACGCGACTTTGTTTCACAAAACCCACGTATACTTATTCAAACTTCATCTCAAGTAGTTTGCCATCAAGGACAACACGTTAGTCATAATACCAACAAAATTCAAGGTTGAGAAAAAGGAGAAAGGAAATATGATTGCAGGAGGGAGATATGAAGTGAAATTACTGTTGCACTTACATGTGGGTGTCACCAACCTTTGTTGCTCTCATTATAGGCATGTGCAAATGGAAGCGACAAACGCAGCTGGGGAAATTTTGGATTATACATGATGGTGCAGGGAATTTGAAAATGAAAAAAAAAAAATTGTAAAGAATAACGTTGCTCTAAAGTTTTGGATTCTGTCTAAAGGTGCAGAGAATTGAACAAGCTCGAGAACTTGGAATTTAGAAGAGAGGAGGTGGGAAGGTGCACCATAATGGTCCATCTGTCCTCTATTAATTCACCAACTTGTGGTAGGTGGAATGTTGTGTCCAAGGGAGCTGGTGTTGGGGCAACATAGCCTTGGATGAATACAGAGATGGAGAGCTAATGGCGAGGATGCATACAAATATGAGACATAGTTTGTTAACAAGACAGGGCTCACGGGTCTGTCTGTGGGTGGAGGGACTATAAGAGCATCTCATTGGCTATGAGTCGATACATAAGCTGATGGGTGAAACATTGACTCATTAGACTACTCCATAAAATATAACTACATTACATAACTATTTTCAAATGGTTATGGTTAATGCATGAGAAAAGGTATTACACATATTTGTTTGGTAGTTTTAAATTTTGTGGGTATAAAATTTAATCATCTTTAAGAATTTTGTGGCTCAAACTGGATGTGATCCTAAAATTCTTTTGACGATTTCAATATATGTAGCCATAATTTCTTAACTAAAAAATAAGGAAATATTAAAATTTTCATAAAAATGTGAATGTAGTCATGATTATGTTGTCTTTTTCTTTTAACTAGGTCAAAAAATATTTCCATTATAAATTTGTGCTGGGGGGCATAACTTTATATCTAGAAGACAAAATTTTGAGAGTGCACATTTTTCTTTACATCTCATATTTAAAACTAAATTCAAGAGAATATTACACATCCTAATCTATTCCACTTACAAATCCTCTAGAATTTTTCTAGTAGTAGACAAAATTTACATTCCATACTAATTAGATTTAGATTTTACAATCTTCCTACCTGGTTAAGGAGGTTGACTCCTAGGAGGTATCCATTAGGTTCAAATCAAGGATGTATCTAGAACTCACACACAAAGAATTACCATCCAGAGGGTTGAGGTTCCAAATCCCTCATTTCCTTGCTGTATTTCTTCGACCTGGCTTTGAAAATAAATAAACTTTCTTCAATACAGTGCATTTGAATCCAAAGTTCAATCATCATATCCATTGTGTATATAAGAATTGAGGTCATATGATTAATGCTTTAGTTGCAGTTGTAGAAGATCTCCTTTCATGAATTGGAGGTCTTGTTACATCTTGTCATTATATGCTTCTCTAAACATTGTCCTCTCAGATTTCTGATTCCAAATGATTTAAAAATTAAGATAAATAATGGACACAGACAAGCCATATAGCTTCACCTCTATCAAAATTAGTTTCCATGTGGACAAAATGTTGTCTTATTATGTGATAGGAACTCCCCTATAGTTTTGTCTCGCCCTATTTACTATTTTCCATAAGCTATTACTACCACCTTGCATTCTCAACTTATAATTCCTCATATGCATTTGAAAAAACGACATATAGATCAACATTACTAGGTTCTAAATTTCCCTTTATCCATGGAAATAAAATGTAGTGAAGATCTATCTCCCTCAGGAACAATTGCATTTCTCATATGCTGAGTCATTATTTTGATGAATCTCCTTGTATATTCACAACAAAGAGAATATAGAACTTCTTGATTGTTATTAATTCCCTACAGGGGATCATAAACTCCCATTAAGATCACTAACACCATTTTAACACTTCATCTCATAAATTTAGCATGAGAAACACTCAAATAGACATAACCGACAACATCAATTCAGTACATGTACAAATTCACTATGTTCCAATCTACTAGCCCCCGATCATTAATAAAAATGGTCTTCAAATACATCCTGATTCCTTGTACTTTCATATAATTTGCCACATAGTCACCCCTCCACTAGTGCAACTCATGAAGAAGAAGATGGATGCACTTCAAAAATCTAGTTCATGAGATTGTCAATTGGTTCATCATGGTTATATTCTTGTTGAAGGCCCCCTTATTCCTTATCTTGAGGTTTTCCATTACGCTAAAACCCAAAGGCACTAACAAAATTCCAAAATTGTAACATTACCTTGAACGAGCGATTAGTCCCATGTTCCCAATGTGGTAGTTAGTCCATGTGATTGATTCCCAAATCTATGATGGTTAGCCCAATGCTCCTTTATATCATAATTTAGGGGAATCAAACCTAGTCTGAGGCTCGGGAAGGATGTTGGGATTTTCCATTACACCAAAACCCATAGGCATTAGTAAACTTCAAAATTCATAACATTACCTCAAGTGGGAGGTTAGTCCCATGTTCCCAGGGTTACAGTTAGTCCATGTGATTAATTCATAGTTATAAACATTAATTTATTCATAGTTAGCATGTGTTGATTAGGGGATAGAAAATTGTCCCTTCTCTTAATTGATAGTTCTAATCATGTGCTTGATTAGGAAATTGGTCTGCTATCTAGTTGTTTATGTGAAACACATGGAAATCATATTGCACTATATGCAGAGGGAGTAAATCATTTTGAAAGTACTCTTGGACAGGTTTGATGCCAACATTCCTAAAATAAGATGATAGATAACTGATTTCAAGTGTGGAATAATTATCAATTTGTGTATATTAAGGGCAAAGGCTTGGAAGAAGGGTATATGCCTTAGGCTTGTTGTTGGAATACTAGCCAACATCCATGGAATATGAATTTTCATGTTGTCCTCCATGGCGAATAATCACTGATCAAAACCCTCCTGCCACCTCTCATAGTTATGCTACTTTGGTTTAGGTAAAGCTTGCAATAATCTTGGGCACCATCAAAGTGATGGTGCCTTTGCCTAGGGGAAAAACTCTACTAAGTTTGGTAATTTAAGAACACGTTTAAATTTGCAAACAATTTAAATTGAATGTAATGGTTATATGGATTTAGAAAAAGATCCATTTTAACTCGAGATCTATGACGCACGGAGATAGATCAAATACCTTAATATGGAAACTTCTTTTTGAGTGCAAAACAAGTTTGCACCGAAAGAGGCTTGATTCATCTCGACTCTTGGTAAATTTGGAGTTTAGCTAGATCTATGCTAGTTCTTAAAAATATTATTTATATTTATATAAACTTGAACATATTATATATAGAATATCTTATTTTTATTTTATTAAACCCAAATAATATATATAGTTACATAATATATTTCTTGGCATTTTTCTTTGACATGTTTTATAATTTATATTTTATTGTTATACCGAATAGAGAGATAATGTTATTTGATTATATATAAAGAGACAAGAAAATGAGTTTATTGTAAGTATTAAGTTTTTATATACTTATATAAATAAATTTAAATATGAAGTTATGAAATATAGTATTTATAGAATAGACTTTAAATTATAACTTATATATATAATATATAATATATATATAATATATATATATATATAATAATATAATTTTTTTTTTTAAGTAATGAGTACATTCTATTAGACAAGTGGGTAAGTGGGTAACTTTCATAGAAAGGGTTGCCACTATTCAACCATTAGTAAAACTATTTTGTAAATGTCAAGGACCAACATGTCTTCTTGAGACTTGAAATCATGAACCATACCACTTGAGCTGAGTTCCTTTGAGATATTTTATAGGTAGAAATATTCTTTTTTTCTCAAATTATACGTTTATTAATTAAATTCAATAATATCACAATATCATGTTTAGAATCAATAATATTTATTTATTTTAATATGGTCGGTATATTATGATTTTTTTATTGAAAAATTATTTGTAAATAAATGACTATATAAATGAATGAATTGATTTATTAATTTTATTAATTGAGTTATATATTAATATTTGTTTTTAATCTAACCATCATTTTATAGATGCACAAATGTCCTTTATACTAGTCGTAGAGTCTTTAAAGTTTAAAATATTATTTTAATTAAATTTAATAATGATATTATTTATAATAATAATAATTTATTTTTAAATTAAAACCAAAATTAAACACCAAATCCATGTATAAGACACATCATTTTTTAGAAAAAGATCCATCTTACACCATGATCAAGGAGTAGTTGAAATATATGTTAGATTTATTAATTTATTTTTGAGAGGAGATCCATCTTACACCATGCTTAAGAAGGAGTAGTTGAAGTATATGTCAGATTTATTAATCTACAAACATAAATTAAATTTAAATATTTTATATATATATTTGAATTTCAATATTAATATTATTTTCCGGTAATACATTAATAGTTTAGTAATCAATTCTAATATTATTAAATATGAAATATATATCATACGTTATAAAAATATTTAAAAAAAATCACATATAATCACTTAAAATGGTTTATCATCAAAATATAGATGTATAGATGGATAGCTTGAACCAAAAAATAAATAAATTATAAACATACAAACACTAAATCCTAACAATTAATTATTTAATTATTTATTATTATTTTATAATATTCCAAACTTTAATATTTAAAACAATAAAATTAAATAAATAATAAAAACTAAAATAGGTAGAGGAAAATAAATAAATATATATATATAATATATATATATATATATATATATATTCTCTCTGCATCTCGTTCATGCTCAAGCAGTGGCGGAAATCTGTCCACCATCGAGTTCCCTCCGGCTATATCATCTGGCATAACTTCCTACAATGGCTCATATGATGATCGTTGGCTTTAGCAGAGAAGTCAGCACCTTTGTTTGTTTAGCCGCTAACGAAGACCCCGGTCCAAACGTTGGATCATTGGATTTGTTGGGTATGTCAGCGTGCTCTTCTGCATCCTCCTTTGGTGATCAGGATGCCAACGTTCTGGATCGGTTAAATAATGACGTGGAGGGTCCGCTGTTTTCACTCAGCCCCTCTCGTATAGTTGAACCCCCCATTGTACCTACGTTTTTGTTCGGTGGTCAGCAGGGTTTCCCTTCGTCTGTCTATTCCCCGTCTCCGTCTGTCCGCTCTCCTCCTTCTGGCGATAGTTTTTCCCTTGTCATTCAGCAGTCCCATTCCTCCTCTCAACCTGAGAGTTTTGACGTGTTGTTTCCTCCTGTAGCTTCTTCGGATCCCTCATTTGGTCCCTCATCCTCCGCTGGTTTTTCACTTAATGGTTCCTGTCCCTTTACTCCTTTGCCTCCGGTCCCGTCCCACTCCCCTTCCCTTTCATTTTTAATGATGGTCTTTTTAATTATGACATTGAAAACCATATTTTTTTTCTAATAACATTAGTTAGTAAAAAAATGATATTAATGTTACTAACATAATAAAAAATAAAAAGGATAATATTAATTAATATATTTTTATTAATAAAGTAGTTAAGTATAGATTTATTTTAAATACGATTAACATAATTTTAGAGGATTTAATCTATTTAGGATATATTTTATTATACTATTATGAATGGAATTATTTAATTATTGATATTCATTTAATTTTATTCTATTTTTAAAAAATTAATTTTATTGGTTCAAAATTCAACTTTGATGACGAACGAACTGGTTACAATATGGGTTGTAGAATACCTTGCCAATAATTCCAAAATGAATATTTTATAATAATTATAATAGTTAATCTTAAATTATAATAATTATTATAATAATAATAATTTTAATGATAATATCAATAATAGTAATAATGATTTTAAGGAGTCGGAGTTAGGGTTAAAGGTGCACTAGGGTTTGAACTGTGGAAGCATGGTAGGACGTGTAGGTGGGAGCGCTGCTCCCTCCTACAGTCACGTAGTTACATGCAAGAATAAGGAAGCCAGAAAGCAACACTTTAAAAAACCTTTGGAAAAGGCTGCAAAAGCAAAAGGCAAAGGAACATTGGAAAGAAATGGACTTTAGGAACAAGAATGGGATAAACTGGAAACAAATAGAGAGAAGGAGAATGAAGGAAGCCATGGAAAACATCCTTCCATAAGGACAATGGGGGTCTGCAAACCCAAATCAAGTACCATTCCACAGGTCATATTGAGTGATCCTGCGCTTCAAGCACATAGGGATCATATGACGGAACATGCGATCATTTGCAAGTTTATGGGGCTATGGCCAACGGAGAGGGCGCTACATATCTGGATAAGGAGTCATTGGAAGCCTAAGGGGGAAATACACCTACATCTAGGGTCTAAGGGCTTCTTTACAGTGGTGTTCATGAGGCTAGAGGATAAGGACAAAGTGTTTGAAGGAGGTCCATATTTCTATGCTACGGAAGGACTCTACATCCGGCCATGGAAGATGAACTTTGTCCCAGAGCGTGAAATCTTCACATCGGTACCAGTATGGATTAGACTGTACTCTCTTCCTATGGATTATTGGCTACCAGAATCTCTAAAAACAATAGGAAATAAGCTGGGGCATTTCCTAAAGATCTCAGAGGCAACTCTGAAAGGAAAATACACCTCCTTTGCCCAGATTTGTGTGGAAGTGGACTTATTTGGAGCTCTACCGGAAACGATAATTCTGGAGGTGTATGATGAAGCATGGGTGCAAACTATGGACTATAAGCACATCCCATTTAGGTGCTGAAAATGTCATGAACATGGGCATCTATTCAGAGACTACCCAGCAAACAACAAGGAAGGAAATGCGAAAACTACTGAAGATAAGAATCAAGAGGGTTTCAACAAGGTTGGGAGTAGAGGGAAAGGCGTTAAACGTCCACAAAAGAAGATGAATGAGGATAGACAGTCAAGACACAATCAGTTCAAAATCTTAGAGGAAGAACAGGGGAGCAAGGAAATAATCCAGGACATGGAGAACATAATCAATGAAAAGGAGAAGGAAGACGACATGGAGGATATCATAGTCGAGAACCAGTAAAAGGATGACCAACCAAGCTGCGTGGAGATAAGTAAGGACTACGAGATGACTCCAAGTGAAGTGGGAATGGAGGAATTTGAACTCCAGGAGATTCTAGATAAAGAAAATCTAGATCTAGAAAACTTTCTGGAACAAGGGACGACTATAGGAGTGGACTCCCTACCAAGGGAGGACTGTGATAGGGTTCAATATCTCTTTCTATGGAGATCACAAGCAAAGGGAGCTGGAGTCAAATGAAATCATGAAAGTCAAGAGCACAATGGAGTCATAACAATGGAAAATGTATAGGCACAATTGTCAAAGAACTCAGGAAGGAAAAGAGGAAGGAAAAGACAGAATGAGTTGTTCAACGAATGTGGGAAACTATTAATTAACTCAGGTAAGATGAAAGATTTGACCAGCTATTCCTTTACTAATCTTTCTTAATGAAGCTCACAACATGGAATATCAGAGGCATAGGAAATAAAAGGAAACAAAGGACTCTTAGTCATAGAATTAAGGAAGAAAAACCAGATATGATCTTTATTCAGGAGACAAAATGTTCGATGGAAAAGATTAGAGAAATTCATAATAAGTGGCTAAACAATATATGAGTACTTAGAGGCTAAAGCAAACAACTCGGCGGGGGGGATTCTCACGCTGTGGGATCTACAAAAATTTGGGATCCTGGATGCTGAAGCATCAAGGAACTATCTTTCTATGGTTTGTCAACCTATAGGGGATAAGGAAGTCTAAATGATAACAAATGTTTATGGACTGCAAAAGCAAGTAGACAAACTCAAGCTTCTCATCTCCCTTAAGGATCTCAAAGCTAGATACCCTAATTTGCTATGGATTGTTGCAGGAGATTTCAATATGATAAGATCTCTCTCGGAAAAAAAGGAGGTACTAAACAGCTAAGAAGAGATTCCTTGGCTTTCTAGAATTTCATAATGAACATGGGGCTAGTGGACACTGAAACACTAAATGGAACCTTCACCTGCAACAACAAGAGGGGAGGAATTGCTCAAGTTGCTTCCAAACTAGATAGATTTATTATCTCAGAGGATCTCCTTCTCGCAGGCCCAACCATAAAAGCTTCTATTCTACCCTTTGGAGGATCGGATCACTGGCCTGTACAGCTAGAAACCACATTTATGGGCACGCCTAGGAATAGAACTTTCAAGTTTGAAAATGCCTGGCTAACTCACCCTGAATTCATTAGTAATATTGGGAAATGGTGGAGAGAAGAGATGAACATCCAAGGCACTAAAATGTTCATGCTCCCTTAGAGACTCAAATACATCAAATCCAAGCTTAAAGAGTGGAACAAAAAGGAATTTGGGGATATCTTCAGAGCCAAAAGAGAAGTGGAGTAGAGGCTACAGGAGATTAATTGGATAAATATCACAGATGGATTTACCGAGGAATGGCTAAAGTTTACAAACTCTTTGCAGGAAGAATGGGAGGAGTGATGCTTGCAAGAGGAAATTTTATAGTAGCAGAAATTAAGGATACAATGGATTATGGAGGGCGAAAGGAATACAAATTTTTTTCATAAATCCACCATGGTTCACAGGGCACATAACAGAATCACCAAGCTCAAATATTCTCAAGGAATAGAGCTTGTCTCTCACAATGATATGGAATCAACCCTTGTACAACACTTCCTCAATATAGCAGAGGAACCCTTGGAGGACAGATCCAGGTTCATTGAACAATTTACTCAATACATTCCTCAACTGGTCACCAGAGAAGATAACCACAATCTCAACAGGCTAGTGTCGGAAGAGGAAGTCAGCGGAGCGATCAATTAAATGCAAAATGGAAAAGCCCCAGGCCCGGATGGGTTTAATGTGGACTTCTTCAAAGCCTGTTGGGAAACAGTCAAACAAGATATCCTTGAGGTAGTGGAAGACTCAAGAAAATCTAAAAAGGTCCTAAAGGCTCTTAATGCTTCCTTCATAACTCAGATCCCAAAACAGGAGAATGCCATGACTCAGGAAGGTTTCAGACCCATAGCCTTATGTAATGTGGTGTACAAAATCATTTCCAAAGTCATATCCAATAGACTCAAGCCCCTTCTACCATCTCTAATCTCTAAGGAGCAAACGGGTTACGTGGAAGGAAGACAAATCCTCAACAACATCATACAAGCACATGAGGTGGTACACTCTCTCAAAAGCAACAAACAATTGGGAATGATCACTCAGTTGGACCTAGCGAAAGCCTATGACAAACTAAGTTGGTTGTATATAAGAGAAATTCTAAGGGCCTATGGATTCAACCAAAATTGGATAAGATGGGTTATGGCACTGGTTAGCACGACCAGTTTATCTATACTGCTCAATGGAGCTCCATCAAGAACCTTCATTCCATCCAGAGGTCTCAGATAGGGAGATCCACTCTCACCTTTCCTCTTCATTCTCATGATGGAAGGGCTAGGTAGAGTGTTCAAAGGGGAAAATGCTAAAGGACGTATCTAGGGCATCAAACTCACTGAAGATGGAGAAGCAAACACTCATCAGTAATTTGCGGATGATACGATGCTACAGGGTATCCCCATAGTCAGGGAAGCTAGAGAGATCAAACATATCCTGAATAACTTTTCTATGGCAGCATGCACAGAGGTAAGCCTCAACAAATCCAAAGTTTTTTTCTTTAATACCAATATTGCTATTCAGAGGAATATTACTAGAATTCTTGGGTTTCAAAGGGAACAACTACCTTCCAAGTATCTGGGCATCACTCTTACTGATAAACCTTTTAGCAAGAGTGTGTGGGAGCCAACAATCAACAAACTTCAGGACAAGGTTAGGAAATCGACACATAGGTCACTAAATTTGGCAGGACACTTGGTGCTCACACAAGCGGTCTTGTAGGCTATTCCCATATTCAGGTTCTCAGCTCTTCCGGCTCCTAAAGGCATTATGCAACAAATTAGGAGTATACAAAGGGATTTCTTGTGGGGCGGAGTTGAGGAAAAAAAGAAGTGGGTCTTAATAGCCTAGGACAAGATATGCAAGCCCAGAAACCATGGTGGCTTGGGGCTTCATGACCCTGAAACCCTTAGTAGAGTTTCGAGAGCCAAACTTTGGTGGAGATGGATTAAGGAAGTGGAAACTCCATGGGATAAGCTATGGAAACAAAAATATGCCAAGAATTGGCAGGAAAAGGATCACATTAGAATTTCAGGGAAAATCAGGGGCTCCCATATTTGGAATTTGGCATGGGTGAATAAAAGCATTGTACAGCAACACAACTTCTAGGAAATTCGAGGAGGGAACCTCGCAAGATTTTTGGAGGACAATTGGCAATAGGAACCCATCCTATATTAGGATGGTCTAGCAGATCTCAAGAGAGACACGGATAACAAAGGGCTGATTATGGTTAAATATTTCTGGGATTAAGGTAGGGATAATAAAAAATGGAGGAATTGGAGGGATTTGGGCTATAATGATGATAGTCCTTTGAAGGCCCTGGCAAGAACTCTCGCCCAGGAGCTAGAGCATTGAAGGATTCTGGTTTCCTCCTTACCTGACCAACTAAGATGGGGAAGAACCCCGAAGGTAACTTTAACCTCAAAGAAGCCAAATAGGGAGTAATAGGATTTAACTACATGAATCCTGTTCTAGTTTGGAAGAAACTATGACAAAGCCACCACTGGATGAAAATAAAGTTATTTATCTGGTTAGTGCATCAAAGGAAAATATTAACCTGGGAGAATCTCAAAAAAAGGCTTTATTGGCCCCTCCCAATGCTATTTCTGTGGCTCTTAAGAGGAGACAATGGATCACCTTCTCAACCTCTATCCTTTCACATCAACTATATGGGATTAGGTAGCCTCAATCTTTAGGCAAACAGACAGGGACAGTCTCAGCATTTCCAATACCTTGAAGAACTGGCGGGTAAATTTCTCAGGGAATGAAATCATTAACAAAGCATGGATTTTGGTACCAAGCTTTGTTATCTAGAATGTTTGGAAAGAGCACAACCATTGGATCTTCAAAAACAAAGCAAGAGAGCCCAAATGCATAATTCCTCAAATATTGAGGCAGCTCAAAGATACAATAAGAAGCCTGCTAAGGAATCTTCCTAAGGATCCTCCTCTACCCTAAGAGGCGAGCATTCTTATGCAGCTGGGTCTATAGTCCGTAAACCCTCAGGGCTTAACCAAGGGGGTTAGCCAAATTAGCGCAAATATTAATAGTTGGTTATCTCCTCCACATGGATTCCTAAAGGTTAATATAGACGGAGCTTCTAAAGGCAATCCAAGGTTAGTTGGCTTTCGAGGGGTTATAAGAGATGAAAAGGGTCAAATAAAGAAAATCTTCCATGGCCACTTGGGCAAGGAAACTAACAACATGGCAGAGCTTATGGCACTAGAACAAGGCTTGGAAATTTTGTTAGTTTCTAATGTGCACAATGTCATCATAGAAGCAGATTCAGAATTGATTATTAGAGTGGCCCAAAAAATCTGTAATGGTACTTCTCCAAATAAAGTTTCAAAGCACTGGAGGCTTTTGCAAGTCTTTCACCGAATCCAATCCCACTTGCAAACCTTAAAATGGTCCGTTTTGTCCATGTGAAGAGGAAAGCTAACATGTTAGCAGATCACTTGGCGAATGAGGGGGTCACAAACATGGATAGGGATTCTCAGTTTGATTGGGATCTTGTACCCCCAAGAAAGCTGTTGGAGGACTGTCTCTGTGAGGCAGACAAAGATATAGAGTTGTGGATTCACAGGAAGGAATAAGATGGTACAGAAGACAGGAGGGAGGACAGGGTACCCTAAATTGTCTACCCTCATGGGGGGTGGGTCACAGTCCACATCTCAATACTCCCTCGGACCTACTCTGGATGCACTAGAGACTGGGTCGTCTATGGAACATATCTTTAGGTGGAAAAGTTGATGGTGTTTTTGGTTCAACTGTGATTTTGGAAGGACGACACAAGAATTTTTCGATGCGCTTGATCAACAATAAACGCTTGGTGAAAGAGCATGATAGTTATTCCACAAGGCGTAGTTTTCCAACACCACAAGAGGTTTATCGGGTGAGATCTAAGTGGTATCAAGTTTTTTGGAGGAAGGCTTTGATTCCACTCATTGGGCAACACGTAGCAGGGAGAGGTGAGAGAATACCGCTTGTATCGGATGGTTATCCCTTGTGCAACTTGTCCATCCAATATCTTTGTACACTGTTGGATCATCGTCGGGAGATCAACGGTGTATGGTTGATTATGCAAGTTAGCTTGGGTCTCGGACCTGAAAAAAGGTTTAGAGGGAGGGAATACAGTTTACGTCGGGTCCATAAGAATGGTTTGGTGTGGGTTGTTGTGGGCCCGCGGTTGTGGTTGTTATTGTGGGCCACGGTTGTGGTTATTATTGTTGACCCTCACTTGAAGCTTCTTCTAGAGGCTCGTTTTCTTTCAGCACTAGACAACATAACCAAATGATCTTTTGTTTGCCTACTGTCCTTTGTAAACGGAGGTACCTCCCAAGTTGTTTTGTTTCGATGGCGCACGGTTTTGGTTGCGTGGTTTGGCTTTTGTTTGCACAGCTGCTGGTTGAACTCTCACGGGGATGAAGCTTGTAATTTATGTATTTTTAACTTGATTAATAGAAGGTCCTACTCTTACCTGATAAAAAAAAAAATAATGATTTTAAAGTTTTTCCTCTTTTTCATTAAGAGTGTAATATATCTTTCCAATTTTATCAACAAGATTAATTATGATAATGGTAATAGTCTTAATTACAATATCACTGATATTAATATTATTAGTAATAAAGGTTCACCTCTTTTAATAAGAGGGTGATCAATTTGTCCAGTTTTTCTTTTAGTTCCCATGTGTATTATTTTGTAGAAAAAGGGTTTAATTTTTCCCTTTCTCCTAAAAAAGTCCTAGCAGAGAAGATTATTCGTAATATTGAGTTTGGCATTAAAGGCTTATCTGATTCCATCAGAGATATCATTAGGCAGGATTGTGATTTTGATTCTTAGGAGGGTCAAACCCCCCTAAGAGAAGTATTAACAAGTCTGAATTTGAAGCCCTTAAAACTTTGAACAATAACCCTAACATTGTCATTCTCAAAGTTTTCAAGGGTGGGGCTGTTGTTATTTTAGATCGTGAAGACTACTGGATAAAAATAATTAATCACCCATGTAATAGCGGTAGCTATAGAACACTTGACAAGAACCCCATAAAAATAGTTTTGAAAGTTGTTGTCTCTCCCATCATGTCTAATAATTTCGTGAGTTCAATTAGCCATAAGCTTATTGAGAGCAACCCTCTCACTTTGAGGATCTATGAGCTCCCCAAGATTCACAAGGAGGGGGCTCCCTTAGACCCATTATTAATACTTAAATTTTACTGGTGCCTCTACCCATCAAGGAATTTTTTTATGACACTTTTACTTTTAAACTGTCCATCATATAACTTTTAATATTTACTTGTACTCATAATTTTTGCAATTTTCAGTTCCCTCTTGTACCAATCCACTCAAGTCTCATTGCTACACTTTCTTTTGAGACCTGTTGATAAAACATTTCTGCAAATTTTCCAGGCTTTTGAAATGTTCAATGTATTTTTTGAAAGATGGAAATAGTGATAAAATAGATGGAAAATATGTGTAGAAACAACAAAAATTAATATTATAAAGTGAAAAAAATATATATTCATAATTACTCTGACATGAAAATAATGAATGTAAATATTGTTGCAAAAAATTTGACAAAATTAATTCACTTAACAGAAATTGAAACACACATACCATGTTTTCCATTTAAGTCACAATGATGTTAATCCCATTAAAAGAGCAATAGTTTTGAAATAAGTTTCAAACCAAAAAAATAATTTACATGAACTATGTATATGTTCAAAAAGTAGATTCAATATCAACGTGTACACAAACTAAATTTTGGATAGTTTCACCAAAAGGGATAATTGTCAAAACACCACCATTACAAACATAAAAATAAAAGCAAAAACTTTAAATATTTAAGATTCTTCATTCCTTATCATCTTTCCAAATATCATATACCGTATTCCATTCCCATCAATGAAACAAGCCTGGTTAGGGACACTCATATCAAGGCATCCAATGCAACTAATGATAGCTTTGTTCTTCGGACATCCTTTATTATGTTGTCTTGAGAATCCTCTCTCACAAGCAATTGTACTTGCAGGAATAGTAAGTATTGCCTACCATAATTTTGGCATGTTAGGAAAATTTCTGTGCAAACTTGTAACATAAAAATCCTCTATTCATATTTCATGGATGATCCCTCGCAATTAACATGAAGAGTGTCAAAAAATGGATGCAACTCTTTCAAACAAGCCTCAAAATCAAATGTAGCTTTGTTTTCTTCACTTTGATAATACGGATGTTGTAAGTGTTGAAAAATATTTTCGAGCCAACGCTTTGAATTTCATTCTCTACAATGAACATCATATAAATAATGGCAAGGGCTAAACAACCTTGCTGAGTTGAAAAATGCAAGATCAAGGAATCTTCTGTTGAAATTCTCTATGAGAGCTTGAACATAATCTTTTGCAAGTTGTTTGCAACTTTCTATTGAACCTTCAATACACAGTTTCCATGATTGTTTTTGTATATAAAAACAATCAACATATGCATGTGGAATTGCTACAAATCATAATTCATGCTTGTGAACAAGCCCTTCCTTATCACAAATTTCTAGAAAGCCAAATTCAGAGGCATCTATAAATTTAAATAAATAACATGTGCCATCTGGAAATGTGTCGCTTCTTAAAAAACCACTTTTTTCAAAGTGTTTACCGTGACATCTATGGCTGCCCCTAAAGAGCTAAAATCAATCTACTCTTATTGGAATTTCTTGTTCAACTTGTTTAATTCACACATTATATCTGCAAGGATATGTAAACAAAATTGTACTAAAAAAACTCTTGCCTTATCATACCATGAGTCTTTTCTTTCATTTTTCCACAATGTTAATATGGGAGGCATAAGTACAACAAGTCTTTCAATGACTTGGCCCCTTGAAAGCCATCTAACTGCATGGATTTGAAGAGCTTCAAGAGTTTCAAGTTGCATTTGTTCCTGTAGAGAAATAAGATACTATTTCTTTTCATAGAATTTTGCACCCAAGAATATACCTTATTTGCTAATTTATCAACAAATAATAATTCGGGTTTTTTTTTTTGAAGCATCTGATGCAGCTAAAGCTTCACAATGAGAAATGCAATGAACACATACAAGATTAGGTACATCTTTCTTCAAGAAAGTAATAAAACCATTTTCATTACCAACCATTGAAGAAGCGCCATCTGTGGAAACTCCTATCAATCTTTCTTTTGAAAGGCCCCTTCATTCCATTAAATGTTTGATTGCATCATATGTTGTTTTCCCTCTTCCATCGCAAACATTTATGAGCTTTAAAAACTGTGAAATTGGAGGACCCAATCCTTTTGAGTTTAAAAATGTGGCATAAACCACAAGATGTTTTTCTAAACAATAGTCTATACTTTCATCTAGCATTTTGGAAATTTGTAGCTCTTCAAGATATTGAGATATAGGAAAAGAGGAATTCTTTCGCAACCATGTGATTTGTAGATGATGTATAATCTTTGTTCTTTGGCATATTTGGCGTGTCTAAGGACATTGTAAACAAACAAAGAGATTCATATTTTGAGAGTGGTAGATCCTCTTGCGCCATCCAATATAATAATTTTGTAGTAGTGATGACTATTTCTTTGTTCATATCATCAATGCATGCAATGTGTTCTATAATAGACTTCACCTTCTTCTCATTTCCACATATCCACTTTGCCCGTGAGAGTTTATGGATGCTTGAACTAGCATGAATAACTATAGAATCATGTTTCAATGTAGAGCAACCAGTCCCAATTCCCCATGGACCCATTGCCTTATGCATTCAACAATATATGTATTTCCTTCATGCTTTGCCTCTCTTAACTACTTATACTTAGCTTTCCACAAGTCCTTAAATCTAGGCGTGAGGGTAAAGATTATAGGAAGAAATTGTTATCGAGGCATTCATATATTTTTTAGATGGCCAGGCTCTAGGGTTTCTTTCTCTATCAATGTTGCGACAAACCTAACACATCCATCACAGAATAATAAAACCATAAACAAAATACACAAAGCCAAGCAAGATAGAGAAAGATTCAATTTATTAAAAAGTAAAAACACAAAACACTACTGCCTCAAAGCGATATCCAGTAAGCATGTAGAGAGCATAGAAAAATGAATAGAGGAGGAGAGCATCCCTCTCAAATATAAGTAGTGCAAAAGACTATCTATCGAATCTACTTTTTCCGCCATCATACTTGGCCGAGGCTATTTATATACATCACACTCTAATAAAAGATCACACGTAGCTTCATTTTTATTTCTTCTCATAATTTCATTTTTATTTTGTCAAGGATGAAACTGTGCATTAAAATGTAGAATACGTATGTTTTCATCATTGCGCACAGATTGGTGCAAAATAAATATCAGTGGTTTGTTCCATTCCCTCACAGCACCTTGCTGAATCATCACTACACATATTGCAATCTAGACATCTCTTCGATTAAAACTTAACATCATGAATTCATAAATTATGTTCAATGGAGGAATAAGGAGGATAAAATTTTATGATTCAAGGAATCCCAATACTCACCCTCAGATATTTACTCATAATGTTGGCTCATGGAGTGTCACTCCATTCTACGCTATGGCTATAGGCATTCATATATTTTTCTAAATGGCAGGCTCCGCTGCCAGGGTTTCTTTTTCTATTAGGATTCACATACAAAAACACAACACATCCATCACAGAATATACAAAGGCAGGAACATACAAAAACAAGCAAGACACAGAACCTCCACTTTAATGAAAAAAGAGAAACTACTACTTCCTACAAGAGATGTATACCAAGTACCCAATCACATACAAAAAAACATGCAAGACATAGAACCCTCCAATTTAATGAAAAAAATAAAAACTAGTACTACCTAAGAGATGTATCGCAAACAAGCAGAGACCATACAAATACAAATAGAGGAGCAGAGCCTCCCTCTGAAAGATAAGTAACACCAAACTTCCAAGGCCTATTTCCATAGAAAAATCTAACGTGGTCTGTCAGGGG
The DNA here is from genome assembly GCA_000404065.3 of Pinus taeda. Lineage (NCBI taxonomy): Eukaryota > Viridiplantae > Streptophyta > Pinopsida > Pinales > Pinaceae > Pinus > Pinus taeda. The sequence goes on from APFE031467706.1 coordinate 166,429, forward strand.
AACATTATATAAATCACGATTTTCTCGCAATAAGAAAGCCTAAAATATGGGGTGGGGTAGATTTTTAGGATACCTAGATTTTTTTAACATACCAAAACTTTGTTCTCTATAATTATTCAATCCTTTGTAATTATTTAATCTCTTCTACATTAATTAATTTGCAATTGTAACCATTTTCATTTTACACACTGAGCAAAGCAAGGAGAACCATTGTGTCAACTAATGTTTTGGAAACAAAATAATCAAAATGCAAAGAACAAAGTATGACTATCACTTACTGGTTACCTAGTCGACTGAGTTCTAGGTTCTGTAGCATTCGAAGTTCTAGACATTGGAGAGTTTTTCCTATGACCCTGCTCCTCACGGGAATTCACATTCAACAATAAGTGAATCACCGTAAGTTCGTAACATAACTGGGTAGTGAGTGGTTTGGAAGTCACTAACCAGATTAGTTGTTATGCCATTTACCACTTGAAAAATTGAAGTTGACATTTATGACTTCCTCCTGTGGGTTGTAACTTGTGATACAGATCTAAGGATCATTAAAGAATATATTAATGAATCACTATGATTCACTCTCGAGTCTCGAGTCTCACCATTCACGTTTAAATTTTAACCATGCTATCTCGATTCTTCAGTGCAGGGGTTAAATATATATATTTAAAAAAATAAAACTTTTCATTTTTTAATATGCCCATCATATTGACGTTTTTAAAAATTATTAGCAAGTTACAAATGACGTGGATATTTTGAAATAGATGGTATTTTACGTCTAAAAATGCCAAATACAGGTATATGGGTGTCAAATTTAACCCCTCGGTGAGCCTACTTATCTTCAAGCTAAATATATAGCTCAGAAGCTCAAGCCCCTTGTTGGTCGTACAAATTCTCTTGTTAAAGATTCCTCTTCTTTTGTCAATGAGTTAAATGATATTAAAGTTTAGCCTCATAGTATTATGGTAAGTTTCGATGTTGTCTCTCTTTAAACCAAATCCCCATCAAATAGTTTGTTCAGGTGATCAATCAAAACATTGATCCTAAAGCTGCTAAGATGGTTGAAGTGTGCCTCACCTATACTTTTTTTAGATTTGAAGGTGAATTCTATGAACATACATGCGGTGTTGCCATGGGTTCCCTGCTCTCCCTTGTCGTAGATAACCTGTTCATGGAAGATTTTGAATTTAGGGCTTTGGCATTGGATCAATTTCAACCAAAGATGTGGAAACAATTTGTTGATGATATGTTCATCTTATGGCATCATAGTAGGGATAACTTAGATCTTTTTCTTGAACATCTTAACAATCAATCAAGATCTATAAAATTCACCATGGAGTCTGAGGTTGATGATAGCCTTCCCTTCCTTAACATTCTTGTGTCTAAGAAATTTTATTGTTCTTTCCCTCACCTAGTCAATCATAAGAAAACACACACTAAACAATATTTTCATGCTGACTCCCATCAATCCAGAGAAAAAGTTGTGTGTTCTAAACACTTTATCTAATCGTGATTTGCGGGTTTTTGATGAGACTCACCTGGAAGCTGAGAAAACACATCTTCTTAATGTGTTTGAGAAGAATGGCTATAGCATATATGAAGGTATATTATTTTTTCAAAAGGAGAGCAAGGGTCCGAAGAATAAGAAAGAACCTAGAGAATTGGTTTCGAGTGTTCAACTTCCCTTTATACAAGGGACTACTGACAATATTTCTCTGGTTCTTAAGAAACATGATGTTGCTTCTACATTCATACCCTTGAACACTATTCGTAGCTCTCTAAGATCAGTCAAAGACTTGGTTAATCCTAAAGACATGAAAGGTATATATTTTATTCCATGTTCCTGTGGGATTCCCTACATTTGAGAAAATTGGTTGTTCCATTAATTAAAGAATTCAAAAGCTTGCAACTAACATAAAACACTATAGGACTCGCTCCTCAGCTTTGGTTGAGCATGGTAAGAAGATAAAGCACCACATTAGTATTGAGGATTCTCAGGTCATTGCCAAGGTTGATAATTTCCATTACCGTAAGTTTAGGGAGGTCATTGAGATTGAAAAAAGGTCTAGCTAAATAGGGATGATGTCTAGAAGATAAGTTGTTGTTGGATCCCCTCGCTTTATTCTTAAATTTTCCTTTTTAATTTTTCTCTCTTTGCTCCTTCTCTGCTCCTTCTTTGCTTCCTTTTCTTTTTGTCATTTTTTCCTCATCTTTCTCTCTTTACTCTTTGCCTTTGACCTTAATAATATTTTATTGGTCTTCTTCCTTTCTGTTCATTATTATTTTATTATTCCTTTAATATTTTAATTAATTAATATTTATAGCTTGTGTTTATCCTCTTTTATTTAACATACTACTTTATTTATATTTTAATTTTTATTATAAAAGTTATTTGTTAATAAAAAATTTGGTTAAATACTATTAATTACTCTTAGTTTGTGTTTATCACCTCTGTCACGATTATATATTTTACTTTTTGTTTAGATTTTTATATTTTATTGTCATTTAATTTTTTATTTTTATTAATCGCAATATAACAGTATTGTACGCCTAAGTAGTGTAGAGCATGTGTTACTCTTAAGAGGGGTATGAATTTCACAACCAAACTTATTAAATAGAAAATAATTTTTAATAATATTTTATATCACAATTTATTTAAATATTTAAAATAATTATTATTGTTAATTGTTACATAATTTTTATTAATTTAAAGATAATATTATAATTTAAGATTAGGTTTTAGAATATCATGCCTTGAAATATCAATAAAACTATTTAATATATTAACTAATAAAGATGACTAATAACGGAAATGCTAATAATTTAAATATCAAAAAATTACATCTCATAAAGTAAACGTTGAAAACATTTTGACTTAACTTGTCCATCCATTATACCTTTTTTGATTCAAGTTAATTGATCATGTATAACTATTCGTACAAAAAACATAAATGAAATCATCCATTAAATTTCATATTAAAAATATCATAAACTAAACAAACAAATAAAGAGAGATTATTTCACACAAAAAGGATGGAGACAACTCATAAAATTTAAGATGATATATATCATCTTCAAGTAAATTTTTATAATGGTCACCCACAAGATTTCTACTTTAAAATGTACAACTCACAAGTAAGGGAAAAATTTTATGCGAAAGCAAAAATATGTATAATTAACTTTAATGCTTACATTCCATCTATATAATTAATGGTAACAATAACATATAGAAGTCGTTGGAAAAAAATAAAAATAAAATGTCTTTTTTTTTTTTACTATTATATTAATTTTTTTTGTTCTAAGAGTTTTTTAGTTTTGTTGTCTTTTATATTTATGGATTAAGTTATTTCTTTGAGTTTATTTAAATGAATTGGAGATGCTTATTATCTATAATAATCATGGGTGTTTGCAAGTTAATGATAGTTTTTTATGGAGTTTAGTGACAATGAAAATTCAAAGAGGGAAAAACAACAATATTTTAACTTGAAGGAATGATTAGAGGTACTTACACAATGAATTTGAAGATGGCGTAGAAAAATGAAATGTAGGAAAATCAATTACCTTTCAAATATATATTCTTTATTTATATAAATAGTGGTTAACTATGTGAATTGAATTTTCCTAATAATGGTATGCTATTTTTTCATCACTTGTTTCCATTAGTTAAGCCTTTGAGTACCTAAATAATGAAAATTCTATAAAAAAAAATTCTGGAGTTTTAAAGAGAATATGGTTTTTTATGCAAAGCTATTTTTACAAATTTTATGATCTTAATTCTATATTATTTTGAAATTATCAAGGTAATTCTCTTCTTGAGAATACAAGGCCTTTAGTTAGTAAAACCTAAGATAGTATTTACATTATCAAACAATCTTTTCTTTTTCACCTTTCTTTTAAGATTGTAGGTCTCAATGTGCTTTAGTGCACCATAAACAATGTAAACTTTGAAACAGGAACTATAAACTCAAAACAGGAACTCTGGGAAAAAACCCTGTAAAAACATCAAAAATAGTGCTAAAAACGAGAAGTGTTGATGCTGGAATAACACCTTTTTTTTTCTAGGGTGAATTTTCAACATGTTTTAAAAATGGTGGTGAAAACCAATTTTTTTTGCAAAAATTGTCGAAGAAACACCCTCAAAACAAAAAGTGTTGATGTTCGAATAACATTTTTTTTTTCAATGGTAAATTTTGTGCAAAAAACAACCTCAAAACAAATAACACATTTTTTTTCAAGGGTAAAATTTCAACATTTCGAAATAATGGCATGAAATATTTTATCATGACCCCTAAAAACATTAAAATT
>APFE031467706.1:172384-191196 GCA_000404065.3 Pinus taeda
TTTTAACATTTTTTTTTTGTCTTTTGTATATATATTTTTATATTTGTTTTTTAAGTAATCAACATTTAAAAAAAGAAAAATAAAACATCTTGAAAATTCATTAAGTAATCATAATTTCAAAAAAAAAATGGACATAATAATTTTTAAAGTGTGAAAAATAAGTCCTCTAAAAAAAGGTATGCCGCATCAGCATGTTGCATCAACACATTTCAAAATCAGCATGAAAATCACAAACATTTAAAAACAAATATTTATATTTGATACATAAGAAAATTTTAGAGTGTCAAAATATGCTTCGAAAAAAAGAGTGTTGTCTGCATCGCCTCTTTCAAAATCGGTCACGTTTTTACTACCCTACGAAGTGGATAATCGTATCGGCTATTTAAAGTACCAAAAACTATGCTCTAAAACAAATATGTGTGTTTTGCATTGCCCCTTTTCAAAATCGGGTCAATTTTTTTCTATCTCTACGAAATGGGTAACAGTGTCAGTTCTCGTTTCAAAGTTTACATTGTTCATATGGTTTTTTTCCCAAATGGTTAATACCAAAAAAAATTATAGTGGAAATAAAAGATAAATGTATTTAAAAAAAAAATATGTCAAGAACAATATATATAAAAAATAGTAAACAATTTTTTTTCTTAAGTTATATATCTAGAATATGCACAATCTACTTTATATTTTTATATTCGTTTATATATATAATATATATATATATATATATATAATTATATATATATAATATATATAACCCAAATCACTAGGTTTGTGATCCTAAACCTATTTGAAGCAACCAATTCATTGTGCATATAAGCTTGCCTCTGGGAAATATTTAAAATTCAAGAAGTCACATGCATTCCTAGAGTTAGGAGTGTGTGTGTGTGTGTGTTCATGTCACTAAACATGTGTGTTCTTTCCATGAAAATGTGTGTACATTATTGAAATTAGGGAGTTTTATTCATGGGAAATCATTGAGGCTAGGTTAAGGGGTAAGGGGAGAGGGAGGGATAGAGGGATGGAGGGAGACAAAATGATACATATATAGAGAGATAGATACAAAGGTAGATAGATAGATAGATAAATGTATAACATGGGGTGGGGAAATGAGTGGGTGAGAGAAGGGAAGATAGGGAGAGAATGTTTTGTAGGAGACATAGGGAGGAATATAGAGATGAATTTAGAGAGGGATGGTCATGAAGGAGGGAGGGAGGGATTGAGAGAGAGAGGAAGGGAACGAGAAGAAAGAGAGTATATGAGTGAGGGGGAGATAAAGAGAGAAAGGAGGGGGAAGAGATACGAAGAGTGAGAGATAGGGAAATGATTAGGGAGGAAGTGATGGAGAGAGAGAGAAGGATAGAAGGAGGATGATATATACAAATATGGATGGAACAAATATATGGGGAAGATGGAGAGTTCGACATGGTATATTATGAAGGAGGGAGTGAGGAGAAAGGGAGGGAGGGAGAGGTAGCAGAAGAGGAAGGGAGGAAATTTCAAAAGTAGAGAGAGGGTGGGGGGGTGAGGAAGGGAGATAGAGATTGAGCTAAAGGGGTAAGAGAGAGGGGGAAGATAATTTGATAGAGCTATGAAGTTAGATAAAAGTAAAGATGGGGGGGAATAGATTGACGGGGAAGAGAGAGAGAGGACGTGGGAGTGATAAAGTGGGAGAGATGGAGAAGGATAGTGGGAGTGGGAGGTAGATAGAGATAGTAATATAGGTAGGATATAGAGAGTGAGAGAGAGAGAGAGAGGAAGGAAGATAGAGATGGGGCTAGGTAGGGGAGATAAAGGGAGAGAGAAGGAGAAAGAGATGGATGAAGATATAGATAGAGAGAGACACTAGTGGAGAGCCAGAGTGTGATGGGGTAGGTATAAAGAGCGAGTGAGGAATGAGAGAGAAGGATGGAATGAGTGAGACGGGGAGAAAGAAGATTGAAAAGGGGTTGTTGTGAATGAGGGATAGAGAAAGAGAGGAAGGGAGAGAGGAGTGGTGGTAGTTAAGGAGGGAGGGAGAGAAGGAAAGAGGGAGGTAGATAAAGACACAAATATAGGGCGAAGAGAGGTAGATATAGAAGAAAGAAGAAATATATGGTTGGGTGAGGAATATAGTGACAAAATGTGAGAGAGAAGGAGAAAGGGTGGGAGATCAAAAGAAACTTGGATGGTGGAGAGAGAGGGAGAGAACAAGAGAGAAATAAAGTGATAGGGGAGAGTGTGATCAAGTGAGGAGGGAAATAGAAGGTGAGAGGAATGAATATAGAGAAAAGTATTGAGGTGGATGTGATACATAAACTATCATGGATATTTCACTAGATCATTCATGATAATAGATATGATAAAATCATACTGAAATTTGAAATACATATTATTAAGGTTATTGTTCCTTATATTATTTATATTTACTATATTATTGTTTCTACGTACGCATACAATATATAAAATGTGTAAAATAGAGAGAAAAAAGAAAAATAACTCATAAGACCACAACAACATAAGATATGACTTGGGAACCCTTTCAGGGGAAAAGCCAGCTAGAAGTTCAGGTTGCTCTCCTCTCTTGTTTTCTGAATGGAAGTGGTGAAAATATAAAGGAGTGATGCATATGGCTCATTGGTTGCTACAAAACAAAAACCCTCTCTATTGGTCCCTCTCTCTATCCACAGATAGCTACTCTACTCTACCATGGAACAAAATGTACTAGAGTAGAATTGAGCCCCTTTTCCTCTTAGTTTTCCATATAACGGAACTTGATAGCCAACTAGGGGTTAAATTTGTCCCATTCAACCCTCAATATGAGTGATAACTCAATTCATTTATATTCATTTTCATCATGGTCATGTGTCTAGCCCACTTTCCATGAGTAATGCAATTGACAGGGTGTATTCTTGATTCATGGTGAAGAAAACATGAAGTTCAACTTCTAGGTGACATAATTTTTTCATACAGGCACCATTCGAAGATTTGCTAGTTCCAATGCAAAGGTATCTAAATTTAGAATGACGTCAAGGGGTCATACCTAGTAGAGATTTTTTGGTCCCTAAAAGACATCATTAAGTTCCTCAAATTTCCTCTAAAAGGTTTTAAACCCCAGTTCTCCAAACAGGGAACCTCGATCAAAATGGTGCTATGAATTCATTCCTCCCATTTTTCCACTTTGAAAGAATAAATATGGATGAAAAATAAAAGTATCAAATAAATATCATCCCTTCCAATTTTGGGAGGTTTTTGGTCCCTAAAATATTTTATTAAATGGTGTGAGGCATTTTTTCCTCTACCTTGTCCCTAAAGTACCATTTATCTTTACTTGGTAGTTGTCTTTTCAATCCATGCTATGAAAGGCCATGTTTTCCATGTCTTGTAGTTATTAACCTCTTCTATAAAAGTGTATCCTCTTTCAACTTTGCCTAAGCATTTGATGCCAAATACACTACGAAAGGTTGTACATGTTCCTATTACTTATCCAAAATGGAAGGCTCATAGATTTTCAGATTTTCGACATTCACTACTATGTGAATATGCATTTATAGGGGTAAATTATGTTTATAGGTGTTATCTCCAACCTTTTCTAATATATTAAAGCGATTGTGTCATATAAGCTTTATTTCCTTTCCCTTGTGGGAATTGATGATGTATGATTTTCTTTCCTCAATCAAGCATTAATAATTATCTCTATGCATGAATATTTCATCTTTCATGTAGATATGGGAACTCCTATACACAAATCCAGATACATCCAGTTGAACTACAACCAAATATAATTCATCACTAAAATAAAAACTAATAGAAAAATTTATTTTAGCTTGTTTTGTTACCTTGACTTTTGCATGCTCATTTACCCATCCCAATGGATATGGGATAGGCTGATCTTGAAATTCCATTCCCATTTTTTTGACCAAATTTGATGTAATGATATTTTACTATGATCATGAGTCAAATAAAGCATCAATTTTCATTTTATTGACATGTATATTTATACACAAGAGTTTTTTCATCCCCTTCTCTTCTTCTTGTTTAAGGATACTTAGATTCACTACCTTTTGCATTGATGTATAAAAAATCTTCTAATCAACATCTGAGGTGCTTTCCACTTGCTTTCTTTAATATATGTCAATGAGATTTTTCGTCTTCATGTCTTCCTTCCAATTCTTTTGGTTGAGTTATGCATGTAATTTCTAGTACTCATCCTCTATATTGTCATGAATGTTACAATGATTGCAATGGTTGTTAGGATATATGCACTGATGTGTTGTGGTTGTTGTATTTTTTACTTCCCTTCTCTGGAAGCTTCCTAGTGTTCTTTCTACTTTGAACCACTTTATTTCATTTATTCTAACCTACACTTTTTAAGTATTATTCTTATACACAAGCCTCATCCATCATTCTAGTTTTGAATAGCATCACTTAATTCTTCAAATGGTTATGTAGATCCCAAATATAGTTGAGGAGTACATCTAGGTTCTTGGGAGATATACCCATAATTTTTTCCATCTACATGAATTCTCTGGTATAGACTTATACACTATGTCACTATCTTTGCTTAAAGTAATGCCTCTAGATCCATTGGTCCTCTACATAATTGATAGGGTAGAATTGGGACTTTATGAGAGTTTTCAAATCCTCCCACTTAGTTACTAGAGGATACCCCTCAAGCCTCAAGGTTTCTATGTAGATTTCCTAGTAGGCTAAGGCATGGCCCTCTAGTTTCAAACAAATAAAGGAAATTTAATGTTCCTCCACTATGTGATGGACACTAAAATAAATCTTTAACTGCTATAACTAGTTATTTAATTTCAAATAATAAATGATACCTTGATATTTCTTAGTGTTAAACTTTTCTTTCATCTTAAATAGGGATTATGGATGGTTCATAGAACTTGAACTAGGATGTTCTTTTCACATTATCCCTTAGAATCCTTTAATGGTTCTTCTTTATCCCATGATTTTCACTTTGATATGATCTTTAATTTGGAACCTCCATCTTCTCAAATTATATGCTCGTTTGTCAGTACCATAATGATGTCCATATTATGGTTAATATTTCTAAATTTCTCTTCCATCCTTGTGAATCTCTCCTATGCTAGATCTCTATGGTTAATAGCAGATTTGTTGGCCATGGCTACAATTTTATGAATTTCTACTTAATCAATATGGATCCCTTGAAATTCCAAACAATATAGCCAAAGGAACCTTATTTGATACCAATATGATGCATAAACTTCCATGGATATTGCACTCAACAATTTGTCACAATAGATATAATAAAAATATATTGAAATATGAAATCTATAATCTAAGGGTTAATGTTCCTTATATTTTATGGATTTACTAAATTTTTGTTTTTTATTTGCATGTAATATATAAAATGAAAAAAAATGGAGAAAAAATAGAAAAATCACTCACAAAAGTGACATCAACACATATGAGATAGGAAACCCTGTTTAGATAAAACCCAGTTGTAATATGATATTTCCTTGCTCTCTCTTTATCTAAATGAAAATGGTGTAGATACAAAGGAGTGATACAGGTAACCTGTGGGCTGCAATAGAACTTGAACACTCTTTATCCATTCTTAGTTACTATAATATACCATGGAACAAAATGCACTAGAATTTAATTGAGCCCCTTTTCCTCCTAGTGGTTCACCGCCTAATAGCCAACTAGGGGTTAAATTTTACCCATTCAACCATCAATATGGGTTACAACTCAATTCTTGGTGTAGCAACCCTGGTGAAAATTCCATGTAAAAATATGTAAATACCATGGATGATGGGACATGTATTCCAAGCTGAATGGTGGGCAAGACATTCTAGGGGGTCTTCATTTTGTTGTTTATGGAAAAGGCAATCTATAAGGCATTAAAGAGGCAAAAAGGTATTTTGGCACATTTATTTATGAGAATAATGGAAACTAGGAAAAAATGAAGGTGAAAGGTCACAGGTTGCATGTGAGGAGGAAATTGAAGGAAAATAATGGAAAATGAAGAAAATAGAGGTCTCATTAATAAAAAGGCTTCTGAGGATAAGTGGGCAAGACTTGGTCAGTTCAGTTTTAGAGCTCTCTCATTATTCTCTCTCTCTTTATCATACTCTTGGATACTTATATTTTTCTTGGATCACTTTGGCATTGGAGCAAGAAAAGAAATGAAGGCAAGATGAAGCAAATATCAAATAGGGAAACGCTGGATCAAGCACCTACAATAGGCTTCATTGCAGGTATCAACTTGCATGTGTATTTTCCTTGATAGATTTGGCATGCATGGGATTGCATGTGTTTCTTTTCTAGCATGGCATGGGCTTTTCCAGGTGTGACAATATTTCTAGCCTAGCCTTTCCATTTCCTGATAGCTTTGATGAGATGGGCTCTCTCATGCATTTTGTGGGGGATGGCCGGATTGGATTCGAAGCTGAGTGGGGTGGATCTCCGAATTGACAACACATGGTGGTAGTGGTCCTTGAATCAAACTGAGGATGCACAAAGCCCCTGGCCTAGTAACCCCTGAAGTAGACTATGGGTTGCAGTAAAGCTAGATTGTGTGCCTCGGTGGGCCTGGGAATCCTTGCCAGTGAATGGCGGGATATATGGTAAAGCCAAGAGGTTGGTTTTCTCTCCATTGGGCCTAGTGATTCCGGGATGGAATGCACGGTAAATCCTGGAGAGTATGTCTTGGTGTAGGGACTAGTGATCCCTAGATCAGATTGCAGATGTAGGGAAAAGCCTGAGAGACTAGGAGGCACTCAAATTCCTCACGGTGTAGGCAGAGAAATCGGGTGGCATCCACATTGATTGGTGTTTTTGATGCGTTCTATGAGTCCCACATTCATGCTTGGAATATGGAATGGGGGTGATTGGCTGAAGAGAAACTTGGCTCAGCCAATCTATGGTTGGGTGGAATGTGGCAATCCCATCACTAGTTGGTTCATTGCATTTATTAATAAAAAATTCATTCCCTTGATTTTCATGTGCAAATGTACTGAGGTATATATGGATTTTGATCGCTGATATGTTTAATGTATTTTTGTTCCTATTATGTTGTTTTATATACACATTTACCACGGAGGTTATTACAGAGTGGTATCAGAGCATGGTCCAAACACTTGGATTGGATGGGCTCTAACATAGGTGAAATGAAGAACAAAGGTTAAAGTTTAGACCTTTATGTCATATTCGTTCTAAATTTTATTCTGTGGCATATTAGAAGTCAACAATTTGTCCATATCAAAGGTAAATCCCACTGATAATGTGGTAAAAATTTTAGATATTGGTTCACAATACTTTAGGAATTATGATCTAAGGAAGATGACCTTCCTCAATGCACCTTTAAACAAGTCATGTTGAAATTTTTGCAATAAATCATCTTCTGTAATCTTTCAGAAGACGGAAAATTGTCCACATTGAGGGGAAATACCACTAATTATGTGGTAGAAATTTCAGCTACTTTGTTGCAATAGTTTAGGAGATATGAGTAGAGGGAGTCGAGCCTTCTGAACGCTCCTAAAACCAAGCCTCAAATAGGTCACGCTAACATAATTTTTATAACTTTTCTTCTAGGCACTATCAGGACCTAAAAAAAATTCAGTAATGAGGGGAATTCCCATTGATATTGTGATAAAATTTTCAGACATTTATTCGTTATATTTGAGGAGATATGACCAGTGGAAGTTGAGCTTTCTAGATACTCCTAGAATTGTGCACCAAATATGATTGTGTTGGTATTTTTGTTATAACTTTTCATCTATGAAATATCAGAAGTTGAAACTTGAACCATAGTGAGGGATATTACCACTAATCATATGGTTCAGTTTCCGTAACTTTTACTAGTACATTTTAGGATATATGCATTGAATCATTTTCTATATTAGTTTGCATGCAAAGTGTTTAATGAAATGCTCAAATGGTTCAATGATTAATTGCATACAAACTGTTTGATAAAATGCTCCAATGAGTATGTTGTTTGTGTTTGGGGATAGTATTGATATGTAATAGTATTGTTGTAGTTGATATATGATTTCTTGTATGCAAATAGTTTGCTATATTAGTTTGCATGTAAAGTGTTTGAAGAAATGCTTACATGCAAATGTAATAGTATAGTAGTTGTTAAATGTAAATGTATGGTAATTGTTTGAAGAAAATATTATTTTTTTGGATGGGCTACTATTATAGTATGATAATATGGATGTAGCTTATCTATTCCTATTTTCATGCAAATAATTTTAAGATTTGCATGTAGGGAATTTTAAAGGTTGCATGCAAGGAATATGAAAAGTTGCATGTAAGGAAATGGAAAAGTGGCATGTTTTTAGTTATTATGTTAGAAGTGGAATAAGTGCAATGTTTTTTACTTATTCTCATACAAATGTATGAGAAATAAAAATCAATTTCTTTTCAAGTGTGGTTAAATTTAGTAGAGCTTTGGAGATCCCATTTCCATAATTGGACATTAGAGATCAAACCATTATAGTAGCTTCCTCGTTCTACTTTAGTGTGGACAATGGGTAGTAAGGGGGTATGCTTATAGGTTGTTAGTATTGGGGAAATCAGATTTCAAATTAATAGACACGATGTATTAATTTTTCGAACATGTGACTGACTTTATATGAATTGTATGTCGCTTACATGTTGATTTCATGATACCTACTTACATCCTTGTATGTTAGCCTAGATTTTTAAATATTTTGATTACATGTATCAGTCTTGTAGGTTGATTACAAGAATTGATCACTTATGTTCGACTACATGCATTTATGCGTAGGTGTAGTTGATTTGGCATTGCTTATGCATACTTTTGGTTGCATGTGGCAATATGTACAATGGAGTAATTTTTGTTGTCATGCATGACGTCATCGTTTGTGTAGTTGATATGGTCATGCATTGATGATTAGACTCTATCTAGAAGGATGTGTGTATAGTTTGGTACTCATTTGTTATATGTCTATATATAGTTGTTATGCATGTATGGTCTTGGTTATAGTTTGAATATTAGGTCGAACATGCCTTGTGAAGTCATTGTATGAAATTTAGGTCATCATGATGCTATTGGTTGTTATGATGCCAATGAGCTAGTTGAGATAGAGCAAGGGATGCAGATCATCATAATGAGGCTACAACATTAGACTTGGCAATAAGAGCAGATTGTCATATAGGTAGTGTATGTTTGGCATGCAGGTATGTAAGTTAAGGATTATTATATGCATTAGGTTTATATACATTAGGTTTATGAACATGTATTTCATGGTATGGTTACATTCAGGATAGGTGTTATATGATTAGTGTGGTTACATGCACATGTATTAGATAGTCAAGAATGATAGTAACTTGTAGTTGTATGCATTTCTATTGTTGTTTTATATTTTGTAACATGATGATTATGTTGTATGTTGTTGATGAGTATGATATATAGCTTATTGTTGTTATATTCTATTAACTTGATGATTAGGGTCATTTCATTGAGATATTGACGTTATAATTTGGATTAGTCATATGCGTGATGGTTATGTTCATTGCCTTGAAGATCTTAATGTTATATGTATTGTGTTAACCTGTTTTGACCTATGTAGATGGTTATGGTTGCGATATTTAGGTATGAACTGACATATTTGTGAGATGGTGTCATACTAATCTAGATTGACTTTTCATATCTGTGAATGATAATTGTGTATGAGTTTACGATGTGAATATGTTAGTTAGATATTGTTATGGATGTCATGATCGTATGAGTGCTTGAGTTGACATGCTGTAAAGTTATATCTCACTAACTAGATTTATTATGCAGACAAGATAGCCTCCCCTAAGGTACACTAAGGTATGAGTTTTCTTATGTATTATACTTGGTGTTTCATAGTTCATTACATCATCTATTTGGTATTTGAGTGTTTGGTGCCTATTATGTTGTCTAATTGATTTATTTAACATGGTATGTTTGCAAGTGGGCTAAATTTTTTATGAATTGCATAATATGAGTATGTGTTCCAATGATCTTGTTTTAAGATGATAGTACTAATACGTATGTGTTAAGACAATTGATAGGTCCTTGAGTATAGTAGGTGTTAGTTGTAGTATTATGACTGATGACTATGAGTTGACTATGGATTATGACATGATTGTTAGTCTTGGTAACAGTTGATTTCAAATTAATAGATATGATTGTCTTGATATTTGGCACATGTGGTTGACATGTGTGAGTAGTTGCAGGGTAACATTCTTGGTATTATCATGACAAGGTAATAGTTGATGTGTCTATATAACTAACAGTTGGGTGCTGTGACAACATATGGTAAGCCTCAATTCCAACAAGGTAGAAAGGTGAAAGAAAGGAATTGGGCAAGAATTCCTTTGGCTAGGTTTGGAAACCCTAATTTCGAATGAATGAGTGTTTTGCACACAGGAAGTCTTCTTAACCTTGATTTTGTCTGACATTGTGTGGATATGTGCTATATTCACGAATATGCACTTGACAAGTATATTAGCTAGTCTTTAGTTATAGGTGGATCTATTAAACGATTGGAGTCCCTTGAGAGATGGTGTGGATGTGTTCAATTGCAAGCAGCGTGCTTGGCACAAAAAGATAAGGTAAATGGTGTATTTTTATTTATGCATCGACAATTATGTGTTTATGGTAGTATGATGCAGGAGATTTCATGGCAAGACACTGCCATGAAATCTTGAAGATGGCTTAGGTTTCGCTTTCCTTGGGAACTATGAGGATTGAGTCATGGTGTTTGTTGTCAGTCTCCTGCTTTTGGTATTTTATGAATTGTTGAGCTTGATGTGCTTCTTTGTTTATGTCTAGTGTATGGCCATAACACTTTATTTGCAGAGTCATGTTGTTATTGGTTTTTATGGTCTTTGTCTTATTTGTTTCTTGTCTTGCCTTTTATGTTTTGAGTCTTCGGAATTGGTTGGGAAAGAGGAAAGTTGATGGAAATCAGTAGAGATGTGTGGTACCCAACAGATGATATAAGACCCAGATGAAGCTTTGTACATGAGTAATCAGAGTGAAAGGTAAGACTATGACAATTGGTTGGATTGGTTGGGTCCATTGTGGTAAATGGACAGTAGCAGTGTAGACACATGAAATGTAATGACAAAAGGTAATGTAAATGGATCAGAGGTGTCATATGCTTTGGCTATGTTGGGAACTATTTCTCTCAATGCATGTGCATGAACGAAGGAATTTCTCTTAACCTTGACCTTATGATATTTGTTTTTTATGTGGTGATCATGACTATGTTGATGTTTATATATGTATACATCTATGTATGTATGTATGTATGTATGTATGTATGTCGTTGTCTAACACGATGTTGATTTTTATGCTAGTGATTATATATGTATATATCTATGTATCTATGTTACTATCTAATAGGGTTTTCAAGGATCATTCTCGTGGAGGAATGATTGCTTATGCAGGAGAACAAGATGAAGAGGTTCCTGGTCTTATGATGAATCAATTGGGAAGAATATTCACGAAAAATATATGAGGTTAGTATCATGTGGATATGATTTGATATGGTATACTTCTATTATGCCTATGATTATGTTATGACTGGTAATGTTGAAGGATACATCAACACAATGAAAGCAGTGTGGTTTGCGGCATGCTAGGATAAGCATGGATGAGATACCATAAGCATGGTTTCTTGGTAAGGACAGTGTGGTTTTGGATGTGTGGTACTATTGTTGTGCATATGTTGTATATGTTGTAGATGTTTCATCTATGATATGTGCACATGTGGTGTTGTGTATACATAGCATGTCTACATGTTATTTATGCAATGTTCTATACATGATGGTACAAATATAGTTGTGCAAATATTTCATATGGGTTGTTGTATACATATTGTACTATCTTCATGACGTATATGTGGTGTGTGTGCATATGGTGCTATGCACATGTTGGATATGCAGTGCTGTGTACAGATGATGCTATGTACATGTTGGATATGCAGTGCTATGTACAAGTGGTGTTGTGTGCATGTGGTACATTAGTACTATGTACATATGGTGTGGTGTGCATGATTGTACAAGTGGTACCATGTGCATATGGTGATATATACTTATTGTACAAGTGGTGTTGTGTGCAGGTAGTGCTATGTACATGTCGTGCATATGGAATTGTGTACATGTGGTGTCACGTACATGTTGTGCATGTGGTACTATGTACATGTGGTATTGTTTACACGTTGTATAGTGGTGTAGTGTACATGTGGCATTGTGTACATGTTGTGCAGGTGTCGCCATGTACATGTGATGTTGTTAACATGTTGTGTAGGTGGTGCATTATATAGTTGTTACTATGTACATGTTGTACATATGGTACTGGTGTACGTGTGGTAATGTGTGCATGTCGTCTATGTTGTGTTATGGGCATGCAGTATTATGTATATGCATCATGTAGTCATGGTATTGTTGCGTGTGTACTCATTGTGTAGTACTCTGTGTACGTACATGCATTGGGTGGTATTTCACATCGGGTATAGATGGATGCATTGTATTGTATACACTAGATGTAGGTGTATGTGTTATATGTCAGGTGTAGATGCATGTATTTCATGGTGTGGTATGTCATGTGGTTGTATGTGTGTGATGCACAATATGTGTCTATGCACATGGTTTAGGAGAAGGAACTGGGTGTTTGTTGAGAGTAGCAATCGATCTAGAGTGCGTATGGAACCAAGAAAAAGGTAGAAGCTAAGGATTGATGAAAGGATAAGTATCGACATTTTATTTCAGTTTTATTATGCGTGTGATTTATGACTATGATTATATGGGATCTATTGTTCTAGTTTATGATGGTTAAATGTGATTTATGATTTTGATCTATGATAGTTGTGTTTTGAGCTAACCTGATGTGATATTTTTATACTTGTTGATTTGGTCCAAGATGCCAGTTTGACTTCTTGTGACAAGAAGCAAACATGATTCCAAGTGTACCTTATTGATGAACTACCAATGAGGTATGATTTGAAGTTATTAAAATTTACTTTGAATATAATGGAAGTGATGTTCTTGGTACATGAAGAATGAACATGCCCATTTGGGTGGTTGAAATAGACTACAAGAATTAGCAGCAGCATCAAAGGTATTGAAACATGCACCATTATGTTGATAAAGCACTTAAGGAGCAGGGCCATTGTGGGGCACTCATACCCAATAGTGATCATTGATTACCACGAGCATGCTATGACAGGTATGGTAGTTTTGAGGCAGGCATATGCCTTGGTCTTTAAATCTTCTGATGTGAGGAAGCCTTGCAAAGGGATGGACTGCCCGGGATGGGGGTGCCAATGAAACTTGGAAGGTGAGTGACTACACGAAAGAGGTGACTAGATTCCTGAGGGACTATGTAGAAGAGAAGGGAAGGTCACAAATGGATTTGTTTTAATCATTAGCATTACAAGATGGAATCAAATGCACATTGGGAGTGCACCCTGGAACAATGGGCTGGTAACTGTTCATTGAGAGGAGAAGTGGTGTGGGATTATAGCGTTGGACATTGGATGCAAATTTGGCTTCGTAGTGCATTTTGGACTTCCTGAGAAGGAAGTGAATCCTGGTATTACTTTGAGGGTGGAGGTGTGAGCCACTGGATTCCCTTGTTGATTGATACAGGCATCGTATCCTTTATTTGTTGGTTAGAAAAAGTGTATATGTGTATATGATTGTAAATACCATAATGAGTTGTGTTATAAAGCTCCAATATGCGGTATGGTTTTTATCTAGTCATGTTGTCATGATCTTTTGATTTTGAGCAGGTTTTTCATTATAAATACTGAAACGAGCTATGTTATAAAGCTCCATGGGAAGTATGTTTTTTTTCAATAGTCTTGTTGGTTATAGGTGTCATTGAACACTGAGGATGGTGTTCCCCCAAGGGGGAGGGTTCTATAACAACCCTGGTGAAAATTCCATGTAAAAATATATAAATACCAGAGATGATGGGACACGTATTCCAAGCTAAATGGTGGGAAAGACATCCTAGGGGGTGTTCATTTGGTTGTTTATGGCTAAGGAAATTGGAAAAGGAAATGGTTAAGGCATTCAAGAGGGAAAAGGGTAGTTTGGCACATTTATTTATGAAAATAATGGAAATTGGGAGAAAAGGAAGGTGAAATTCCACAGGTTGCATGTGAGGAGGAAATTGAAGGAAAATAATGGAAAATGAAGAAAATAGAGGTCTGATTAATAAAAAGGCTTCTGAGGATCAGTGGGTAAGACTTGGTCAGTTCAGTTTTGGAGCTCTCTCATTATTCTATCTCTCTCTCTCATACTCTAGGACACTTAGATTTTTCTTGGAGCACTTTGGCATTGGAGAAAGAAAGGCAAAGAAGGTAAGAGGAAGAAAAGATCAAGCAGGGAAAGGCAAGATGAAGAAGCTACAATAGGCTTCATTGTAGGTATCAACTTGCATGTGTATTTTCCTTGCTAGATTTGGCATGCATGGGATTGCATGTGTTTCTTTTCTACCATGGCATGCGTTATTCCAATGGTGATAGTATTTTCACCCTAGCCTTTCCATTTCCTGATAACTTTGATGAGATTGGTTCTCTCATGAATTTTGTGGGGGATGGCTGGATTGGATTCGAAGCTGAGTGGGGTGGATCTCCGAATTCACAAACACATGGTGGTAGTGGTCCCTAAACCAGACTAAGGATTCACGAAGCCACTAGCCTAGTAACCCCTGAAGTAGAATTTGGTTTGTAGTAAAGCCAGATTGTGTGCCTCGGTGGGCCTAGGAATCCTTTCTGATGAATGGCAGAATATACGGTAAAGCAAAGAGGTTGATTGTCTCTCCACTGGGCCTAGTGATTCCAGGATGGAATGCATGGTAAATACTAGAGAGTATGTCTCGGTGTAGGGCCTAGTGATCGCTGGATCAGACTGCGGATGCACGGTAAAGCCTGAGAGACTAGGAGGCACTCAAATTCCTCACGGTGTAGGCGGAGAACTTTGGTGGCATTTACATTGATTCATGTTTTCGATGTGTTCTGTGAGTCCCACATTCATGCTTGGAATATGGAACGGGGGTGATTGACTCAAGAGAAACTTGGCTTAGCCAATCTATGGTCAGGTGGAACATGGCAGTCCCATCACTGGTTGATTCATTGCATTTATTAATCAAAAATTCATTCCCTTAATTTTCATGTGCAAATGCACTGATGTATATATGGATTTTGATAGCTGAAATGTTTAATGTATTTTTGTTCCTATTATGTTGGTTTATATGCACATTTACCACAGAGGTTGTTACACTTCGAGAGAATTTTTAATCATGGTCACATGGTAATCCCCTTTTCCATGAACAATGGTGATAAAATGACATCATCTAAATCATGGTGGAAAATTTAGGAAGGTGAACTTCTAGTGAGTAATATTTTCATATGGACTCCATTTGAGGTATTTATTTTGTTGATGGAAAGCCAATTGAGTGAAGAATAGTGTCGATGGTGTACAAGAAGAAAGATTTTTTGAACCCAAAAAATCTTCATTAAATTCCTCAAATTGCATATGGAATTTTTTAAACCCCAATTTTCTAAAATATGACCCACCAGTAAATATGGTCCTATGAGCTAATTCGTTCCATTTTTCCACTCTAAAAGCATCATGGTGGATGAAAAATAATACAATTATCTAATCCATATCATTAAGAGAGAGAGAGAGAGAGAGAGAGAGAGAGAGAGAGAGAGAGAGAGCGGAGGAAGATAGAGATGGGAATAGATAGATGGAGGGATATAGAGATTGAGGTGGGAGCAACAAGGGGAGAGAGAGGGGAAAAGAGGGAGAATGGTATAAGGAGGGAGACAAAAATGGAGTTGGAGGAAGCAGTGAGATGAAGAGGGACGGAGAGAGATAGATATATATGTAGAGAGTGTCTGATAAATATAGAGAGATAGAGAAGAGAGAGGGAGGGAGATAAAGATAGAGAAAGAGGTGATAGAGTGGTAGAGAGAGGGAGAGAGGTAGAGAGAGATTGTGGGTGATAGGGGAGAGAGGTAGAGAGATAATGAGGGAGTGAGGAGGAGAGGGAGAATGATATAGGGATGGAGATAAATACATACATGGAGGGAGGAGAGAGAAATAAAAAATATAGATATCAAAATATAGACATAGATTAGGTGTGGATAAAGAGAGAGAGATAAGGAGATAGGAAATTAGGAGAGAGAGAGAGAGAAGGAGTGAAGTGAGAGTGAAGGAGTGAAGTGAGAGTAAAGGAGAGAGGGAGATAAAGAAATATAAATAAATTTATAAGGGATTATTGTAAAGGATGCACTAAGTCACTCTCGGGTGAGAGTAGAAGAGTGTGAAATAGATATAGTGGCAAGAGTGAGGGGAAGAGAATGAGAGAGACAAAGGGAGTGAGGGAAAGTAAGAGTGAACGAGAAAGAGAGGGAGATAAAAATAGATCTAGAGGGTACACAAAGAAGGAGATGGAGAGATGGAAGATGAGAGATAAAGAGAGATTTATGGGGAGAGGGAGAGCATGAGGTGGAGAGAGAAAGAGAGAGGAAGGGAGGTAGACATAGATATGGAGGTGTGGGGGCAGAGGGAGATAGGGATAGGGATAGAGAAAAGGATATAGATATTAATATGGAGGTGGAAGAGAGATGAATAGAGAGGGAGAGAGGGTCGTGGTAGTTAGGGAGGGAGGGAAATAAGGCGAGAGGGAGGGAGATGGAAACAGAATTGGAGGGAAGAGAGAGGGAGAGATAGATAGAGAGAGCAAGAGGGGGGGAGGAAGGGGAAAGGAGAGATAGAGAGATGGTAGGGGAGACATAGGAAATGATGGAGGGATATATAGAGAGGAAGAGAAGGAAAGAAAAATATAAAGTTAGATGGGATTTGTTTTGAAGGAAGGAATAAGGGAGTGATGCATGTAGGGAGAGAGATGAGTGGAAATATATATTAAGAGTGATATATAGAGAGAGATTTATAGGAGGAATATGATGAGATATGGGGCATGATAGAAGGAGAGAGGGAGGGAGATAGTGAAAAAATTTGGAGGGTGGAGAGAAAGGGTCTGAGAGAGAGAGAGAGAGAGAGAGAGAGAGAGAGAGAGATAAGTGATGGGAGAGAAGGAAGTAGAGAGGTGGGGGATGTAAGTTTACAAAATAACACAAAAATATTATAATTCATGTGCACTCTTTCTAAGCTCTACCAAATAGGAAAGGGTGAGGTAGGATGCTAGGTAAGGTATTTATGGTTGTGGAAGTTAGTGATATGAACACTTGCACATTCTTGAGAACATTTTCATGTTGCTTTTGGGAGCTTGCACATGTTTTAGGAATTATTTTCCAACTAATATTCATGCTTTCCATTCACCTAATGTCAAACAACAATATAGTGGAAAAACATAGAATAACAACATCAACACTTACTATGATTTTTTGTGTAATTGGGAAGAATTTTTTTTTCCACGTGTTATTAGGAATCATGTTTTCTTCTTATTATGTAACTAGAAGAAATTTTTTTTTAATTGGAAGGTAGTTTATGTAATTTGATGACAATTATTGTCTCCATGTAATTTTAATCCATTTAAATATGGTGAACCATCATAGTAGGGAAATAGTCATCAAAGAAACAATAACCCATAGAAAAAATCATTGAAGTAAGAGAAAAGTCTAGGATATAGTATGGAAAAATATGGAATTTTAGAAAAGGGGAATCCAACTTCCATGAAAATAGGTGAACCTCCAATGAATATTTAATTAGAAAAAATTGTTTTCGATTACTAGATGATGGTGGATATGCTTGAAGTTACTTAAAGCTTGGATGAAATTAGAGAGGCAATTGGTGCATACCTCTTAATGAACAATTTCCTGCGGTGAAATGTCCTATTTGACAATTCACCAATTCAGAAACTACCCTTGATCATGTCTAATCCCATTCTAATAATGTATTTTCAAAACGGATAGGTTCAGAATTCTAGAATATAGGTCCATCACCCATACCAATATTGAACATTTTGTGACCAAGTAAATACAAAAAATATTTAGGTGGAAGAAAGTGGCTTATCATCACTTCAATCTAAGCTACCTAACCAAGCTATTCATTATCGATCATTATCAAAGAATACTTTTGACCAAACCCTAATGTAGCCAAATGTCCATTATTTTTGCTTTGTTATAATCTAGGAGTTTGACTATTGTTAGAAGAATTATAAGAATTAAAATATTTAGAAATATAGAAACAAGGTCATATCATTAGAAACTTTATGGATGCTCTCTAAAACAATTGGTAAGATAATTTGTTCTAAAGTCCATAATGCAACCGAAGGTGTCTTGTCAAAATCAATTGTTAACAACATAATAAGAAAACATTATTTTCTAAGACACACATCGCATCTCATTAAATGCAATGCCAAAATTCTTCAAAAGTATTCTATTAGACAACTTAACCTCAATTTAGTTGAAAAATCATTTGTGGACCTTCATTCGTAGGCTACCTCATTTTGGTATGAAGTTAATTGAAGCAATTAAGGGACTAGTGAAAATTTTAATGCATGAGAACGGTACACATTATTTTAACCAAAATGATGTAATTAAATAATGAAGGGATTCTATGGATCATGAACCTCTCATTAAACACTCTCTTGACATGATGTAGGCAAAATTATATGAGAGATTCATGAATGAACAATTTTCACTTAACATGCATCAACAATCATTCCAAAAAAGAAAACCTTGGTATGTTAGAATAAACACAATTTGTAACATGTGTTGTTGTTGATAGCACATTGAGTACTCTTACTATTATGAAACACACACACACACAGATATATATATATATCTATCTACATATAAATCTATATATATATA